>JAXCLQ010000006.1:14693627-14703741 GCA_035584115.1 Cedrela odorata | reverse complement strand
ATATATATATATATATATATAAAACAATAAAAACTACACACTAATTCGACAATAACATACTCTATAATGCAAATTACTTGGTTCAAATAAAAATCTCTGACAAGTTGAAAAAGAATATCAACACTAAAACTAGTAGTGTGCAATTATATTCGTTTGTAGTGTTATCTCTTTTGTAGAAAAATTAAGAAAATGGTATAAATCGAACATGCACTGTAACTTCTTTTCATTATTCATAAATGTAATACCATAAACATTAGTTTGTTTGTGGTGATATTTACATGTTTTAGCGAACAATAATATTAGATTAGTTGATTTGGACTGACAACATGGAATTTAAGGAGACACCCAAAAATTCAATAGAATTTTTATATTAGAATAAGAGTAGTTTCCAGAGCTTGGGTCCATCATCCATCACCATTACATAGTCAATCCGTCATCCAGCACCATTACATAGCCAATCGAAATACGAAAGGATAAAGACAAAAAAAAAAATTGTGGGGTTAAATATTAATATCAACAAATTTGAGGGTTTCATCCTACTTTTTATCCATCACATAGCCAATCGAAATACAAAATGATAAATGCATAAATGTTTTTTGTAGGGTTAAATATAGATATCAATAAATTTGAGGGCTTCCCCCTACTTTTTATCACTTTGGATTGTAGAGCTCCGATACAACTTACATTATCGCTTGTTAGTCAACACCAAAATAGTATGTCCATCAATATGTTTCCTTGAAGGATAGTATTCAAGCTAGCGACACACTTCTTATAACACAAAAAAATAATGTTTTGATCAACTACTATATTGTTTCGTGAACATTATTCTTCATCTGAATACAATGAAGAGTTTACTCATGAATATTCTTACAAAGTCTTAAGTGCACACATCGGTTATGCTCCAATCTAAAAACTTGCAAGGCAAGCAATATTCCCGATGAATTCATCGTTCAAAAGATTATTGCGAAGATTCAAGACCTTATCGTTATTAATCATTGATTTTATATAATTATTCTAAATAGTGTTACTTATAACAAGATAGAAAATTATCATGAACATGATAGAAAATGATAATATTTTATTGTGACCAAATAGGACACTAACGTGATTCTTAGTCATTGATTTATATATTATAAGTTTAATTATGATAATCAAAAAATAATTTTATTTTTTTATTTTTTAAAATAAATAAAATATATTCTTCATCAATTTTTTTAAATCTACAATAAAAAAAGTGAAAATAAATTTTTTTAAAAAATCATTGAATATAAATATGTGAATTCTTAATTTTATAAAAATTTTGAGCACAATTTTTTTTTTCTTTGGTGCTCAAATTTTCTTTAGATGCACTGTGCCCGAAAAATAATGTAAAGTATTCCAAAACATATATAAAAAGAAAATTGCTTGAATTATTTTAGGATAAAAAGAAATCTCTTCAGTGCTGGAAAATTTTTTTTTTCGAACATTCCAATATACATGTAGCACAAAATGTTATAAAGATATTTTTGTCTGAAGATAACTACTTTAGTTAAATTAAAAAAAAAATTGGGGGTTATTTACCAAAATTTCGGTAACTTTGTGCTAAATAAAATTTTCAAGTAGTGAAAGTTCGGTATAATTACACTACCAAGTTTACATCATCTGGAATCAACTAGAGTCGAGTCAACTTTAGAAACAACTGAACTGAACTGAACTGAACTGAACTGAACTGAACTGATCTGGATTCAGATATTGTACAAATCTAACTCGTATTCTGCAGGCAAATCACTGTCTAATGTGAACAAGCTATAGTTAGTTTACAATTCACAAATTTCTAACAACAAATATAAACAAACACGTGGACTGAGAATACAATTATCCAATTACATTTATTAAGAACTTGATAGGATGCACTGAAATTCTCGTCCCAATCACCTCTTTTTTGTGTAAAACAAATTAGAATAAAACCAAAAGAAAATTCACTGTCAGTTAACTTTTGCAGTCACCATATATAAAATAATGTAGAGATGGAGTGAGAGAGAAGAGAGAGCATGTTCATGCTTTGTCGGCCATCTCTTTTTTAAATTTTTCTCTCTTTATCGTATCCTTTCCATTCGCACAAAGCTAGATTTTCCAAATCATTACGTGCAAAGACTGAAATGAATAATTATTGGTTTCTGTGCTATAATTACAATCAAGAAAGTTGTTATTCATTGCACTCGAGACTCGAGTCTTTTTTTTTTTTTTTTTAACTCCAAATAATTAAGACTTAAAAAATTAGTGCTCATTTTTATTCAATGTATATCTCTTTTCATTCAAAACCGGAGGCTTTTCCTTGTAATATATTTGCTGGGGGTTCTAAGTCTTTCTTGCGGATTCCCAGAAAGTAAGATTATTTTTCTGGGTTGGCTTCTTGTTTTGTCATTGGTCATGAACTCGAGAGAGGTATGTAAAGTGTCAATATTAATTCTTTCCAATAGTATTGTGTATAAGCTGTGGGATTTTGAAACTTTCTGATTCCACTGCTTTGATTCTTATGTATATATACTATTTATATCATCAGCTCGTTGAACTCTATAAACTTTTTTTTCCAGTAAAAAATATTATCTTTGTGAGAGTTACCGGTGTTGCTTCTTAGATTTTTATCTGGGTATTTCAAGTTTTGGTCTTCAGATTTCAATTTTAATGTGAATGCAATATCTGGGTATATGTTATTTTCTGTCGTTTTTGATGAATATGGAGAGAAAATCGTATAGATTCTTTACTGTTGCACTTCTTGTGATGGTCCTTCTGGTTCATCAAACCAAAGGGCTTAACATTGAGGGTCAAATTCTCCTTGATATAAAGGGTAAAATTGTTGGCAATTCCAATTATTTGGGTAATTGGAATCCCTATGATCCCACTCCTTGTGGATGGATAGGTGTTAACTGCACCAATGATTATGATCCTGTTGTTTCTTCTCTTAACTTGAGTTCAATGAATCTTACGGGTTATTTGTCTCCAAGCATTGGTGGATTAGTTCATTTGGCTACTCTTGTTCTTTCTTTTAATGATTTGTCTCGGAATATACCTAAAGAGATTGGGAATTGTTCAAGTTTGAAGGTTCTTACTTTGAATAACAATAAATTTGAAGCCCATATTCCCAAAGAATTGGGCAACCTTTGTTCTCTAACCACTTTGAATATTTACAACAATCGACTTTCTGGTCCTTTCCCGGAGGAGATTGGAAAACTTTCTTCCTTGTCTCAATTGGTCGCTTATAGCAACAATATTAGTGGATCATTGCCGCATTCCTTTGGGAACTTGAAAAGATTGAGAAGCTTTCGAGCAGGACAGAATTTGATATCAGGAAGTTTACCTTCAGAGTTAGGTGGATGTGAGAGCTTAAAATATCTCGGTCTTGCTCAAAATCAGTTAAGTGGTGAGTTACCAAAAGAGATTGGAATGCTGAAGAATTTGACAGACCTGATACTGTGGGGTAATCAACTTTCTGGGGCTATTCCTATGGAGCTTGGCAATTGTACCAATTTGGAGACTCTTGCACTCTATGATAACAAACTTGTCGGACCATTACCTAAGGAGATTGGTAACCTTAGCTCTTTGAAGTGGTTATACATTTACAGAAATGGGCTAAATGGAACAATTCCAAGAGAGATTGGTAATCTTTCTTTGGCAATAGAGATTGATTTCTCTGAGAACTCATTGACCGGAGACATACCAGTTGAGTTTAGTAAGATACTGGGGTTGGAATTGCTTCATCTTTTTGAAAACCAGCTTACAGGTGTTATTCCAGTTGAGCTTACCGCTTTGAAGAATTTGACAAAGCTCGATCTCTCGATAAATTCTCTCACTGGTACTCTTCCAGTGGGGTTCCAGTATTTGACAAAACTGAGCATGTTGCAGCTCTTTGAAAACTCACTGGTTGGTGGGATTCCTCAAGGTCTTGGAGCATATAGCCAACTTTGGGTGGTTGATTTATCAGATAACTATTTAACTGGAAGGATTCCGCGCCATCTCTGCAGAAATTTTAACCTGACTTTTTTGATCTTGGAGTCCAACAAGCTCACTGGAAATATCCCAACTGGACTCACAAACTGCAAAACATTGGTACAGCTTCGCCTGGGTGGAAACAGCTTGACTGGGAGTTTTCCATCTGATTTATGCGAATTGGTAAACCTCTCTACAGTTGAATTGGATCAAAACCAGTTCAGTGGCCCAATACCCTCTGAGATTGGCAAGTGCAATGCTTTGCAAAGGCTACATCTTTCAGATAACTATTTTACAGGTGTATTGCCAAGAGAGGTTGGTAACCTTTATAATCTGGTGACCTTTAATATCTCATCAAATTCTCTCACTGGAAAGATACCGCTGGAAATATTTAGTTGTAAGATGCTTCAACGACTTGATCTCAGCCGAAACAAATTTGTTGGTACTTTGCCAATAGAGATAGGAAACCTTTCCCAATTGGAGCTTCTCAAGCTTTCCGAGAATCAACTCTCTGGGAGTATACCTCTGCAGATAGGCAATCTCTCTCGTTTGACTGAGTTACAAATGGGTGGTAACTCATTTTCTGGCAGTATCCCAGCTGAGTTGGGTGCTCTTTCAAGCTTGCAGATTGCTTTGAATCTCAGTTATAACAATCTCTCTGGGGATATCCCACTAGGGCTTGGGAATCTTGTTTTACTGGAATACATCCTGCTCAACAACAATAATTTGTCTGGTGAAATCCCAGGGTCCTTTGGGAATTTGTCAAGCTTACTTGGCTGCAACTTTTCCAACAATGACTTGACAGGGCGTATACCTTCTTTACCACTCTTCCAAAACATGGCTATTAATAGCTTCTTCGGAAACAAAGGGCTTTGTGGTAAACCTCTTCATGAATGTAGCCAATCTCCATCTTCTCTTCCTTTCCTACCAGGCACCAATAATAAAAGTGCCCGTTTAGATAAAATTATTGCTATTATTGCAGCAGCTATTGGAGGTGTTTCTCTTGTTTTGATTATGGTTATCATCTATTTCATTATGCGTCCTGTTGACGGAGTTGCTCCATTGCAAGACAAACCATTATCTTCAACAGTTTCAGACATTTACTTTCCCCCGAAGGATGGATTCACCTTTAAGGACTTGGTTGTAGCCACTGAAAATTTTAATGAGAGATTTGTGATTGGAAGAGGAGCTTGTGGAACAGTCTATAGAGCAGTCTTGTCAACTGGTCTTACCATAGCTGTTAAGAAGCTGGCATCCAACAGAGAAGGCAACAACAATGTCGATAATAGCTTCCACGCTGAAATTCTAACATTGGGCAAAATCAGGCATCGGAATATTGTGAAGCTATATGGTTTCTGCTACCACCAAGGTTCCAATCTTCTTCTGTATGAGTACATGGCAAGGGGAAGTTTGGGGGAGTTGCTTCATGGGGCATCCAGTAGTCTTGATTGGCAGACAAGGTTTACAATTGCCCTGGGGGCTGCTCAGGGACTAGCTTATTTGCATCATGATTGCAAGCCTTGGATTTTTCACCGTGATATAAAGTCCAATAATATACTTCTTGATGATAAGTTTGAAGCTCATGTTGGTGATTTTGGATTGGCAAAAGTGATTGACTTGCCACAGTCTAAGTCAATGTCTGCTATTGCCGGTTCTTATGGCTACATTGCTCCTGGTAAGCTATCTTTTGAGCCCTTATGTTCACTAACTGATGCAATTTTTGGGTTTTCGAAGACTAAGTATATGTGGTCTAAAAATGATTCTGAGAAATGGCATTATGTGCCTTACAAAAATGTCATTATTTTAGTTCTTAGAATTACCATATAAAGCTTAGAAGTAATTTTTGGAGCTTCACAGTTCCTTTTTTTTCTCTTCTTTTTTGTTTCTAGGAATAATTTAATAGTTTTGATTACTCCACATACATTTATTCTGAAAGAACTGTATTGAAATTTGTTGGGAAAATTGCTTTGGCGGAGTTACATAATTCAAGCTCTAGTTGATTGCAACCCTTTGCATAGAACTTCAGTTTCTAAAATCAATAGGATACCTTACAAGGTTGTCTTGGGACTGTGATTTTGAATATGAACTTGTAAATGAAACAAGCAGTAATGAGTCAAGTGAATTCCTTTCATATATGCCCTTAAAGTATCTTCAGTGATTAATGATTTTAACTATCTTAATGGCAGAATATGCATACACCATGAAAGTTACAGAGAAGTGTGACATTTACAGCTACGGAGTTGTGCTACTGGAGTTGTTGACTGGAAGAGCACCCGTGCAGCCACTAGATCAAGGTGGCGATCTTGTAACGTGGGTAAGGAATTACATTCAGAATCATTCATTATTATCTGGAATTCTTGATACTCGAGTGAATCTACAAGATGAAAGAATTGCCTCTCACATGGCTACTGTCTTAAAAATTGCTATACTTTGCACTAGTATGTCACCTTTTGACCGCCCAACAATGCGGGAAGTTGTATTTATGCTTATCGAGTCAAATAGGCGTGAGGGACTCTTCAATTCCTCCCCTAATCATGATTCTGATTAGCACAATAAATCCTGAGGATGGGTTAATAATAATAATCCTGGATGATTTTTCAGCTGCTGATTCATCCTATTGTACTGTTCACAAAATATAGCTGAAAACTGCCTTTGTACATTCTTTCATGCAACACTACTACATTACTAGCCCTTTCATTGCTTTATCTGCCAATGAGCTGCAGAGACTCTAATCATAGTTCCTAGTTCCTGCTTATGTTTATTTTTGCTTTTTAAACTTCACTTCTCAAATCACATGTTGATAAGAAGACGACGGACTCAGTTTGATAAGCATCTATTTTTACTTATTTTAAAAGCACTTCAAATACAATCTCATAAAAGTAATAACAACTTCAAATACAATCTCATACAATTAACAGGTTCATTTCTTGAACAACCTGTCCGCAATAACAAAGAAACAGACCATTACTAAAAGTAACAAACTGCATCAAGTATGGATGAAAATTGTTATTTTTACCTTTTGAATGAGCAGAGTGAAGATATCTCCTTGAGGATTATTCACACACCGGCAGTCAGTTTGATTACCAGTGGCAAATCCATTAAGCAGTGACAAAACGAGACAACTGGTAATCCATTAGCAGTAACAAAACGAGACCATTGCAAAGCATGTGTTGCGAAAAACCACTCCGATTCGTGAATTTAATAGGAAATAATCAAATAAAATAAATATATGTATAATATATTAACACATTGCCAAGCGGTAATATTCACCACAATCATAATAATGCGAAAAACCTCCTTAATGCGAGGAGTAAAATTTACAATACTCTAATCCATTCAAAAATTTTACTATAATCAAATAATGAGAATTTAAAAATAATATATATTCACAATAATCTCAAGATTAACTAAACTTGATTAAAAAAATAATTTCTACAAAAAAATTAAAAGAAAATTAAAAAAACCTCACCAAATTAGTAGTTAGAATAGTATCTCAATAATCAATAACTCCAAATTTGATCTCCATCATTTAGAACGTAATTCTATATATTTTAAATAAATTTTTAAAATTTTATGACGATCCAACGGTGAATTAAGTTGCAATTCTGTATATTCTAAATAAATTCTTAAAATTTCATGATGATCCAACAGTAAACTAGGTTGGAACTGCATATTTAACGAACCTGATTGGATTTCTTTTATAATTTGGGTTTAACACAATTTGACTTTTAAGTGATTTAGTTCCCTCCAAATACAAGAAAACCAGCCCAACAGCACTATGAACATAGTCACTACGCTCAATATGCACAGAATTAGATTTATGTGGTGTATAAAGCATAATTTGTAAGTGATTTCGTATCAAATCTAGTAATACATCAAAGTACCTAACTGCATTTTGAACCAACACTAAAGTTCTCGTATCAGTTACTGCCAACGTTTCCAAACAAGTAGCTTAATTCACCGTTTTGAGGGAAGTTCTGAGTTTGAATCGGGGATTGCATGAAATGGTTGGATACGGGTATAAGAATAAGTTCAAAAGTTTTTAAGTATTAGTACAACAGGACATGAATACTAATATATTCACAGTTCATAAAATCAAATACAATACAAATCTTAACACAAATAGATGTAAATGTTTCAAACACGATAAGATTTACTCCTCTACAAAACTATATTTATACTATGAAAACGCTTTCTTGGTTGCTTGTATACAGCATGCATTTAAGGACTTGTAAAGAGAACATGGACCAGATTATTTTTTTAAGTAATTGTTAACAAAACAAAGTTTAAATTTAAGTAATATTATAATCTATTTTATTTTCTTATATTGTTGGATCGTAAAAATTGTGCATTGATTTAATTGAAGTGTATCGATTTGATAGTTGAATAATAATAATAATAATAATAATAATAATAATAATAATAATAATAATAATATTATATTATGTACAAATTTGTGTAAAAAATTTAGTGCCATGAATCGTGCTTCTATAAAAGTATATAACTAATCAAAATAGTACAAAAAAAAAATGTGAGTGTTTAGTTCAATTATTTTGTCAAAGTCATTTAAGGTGATACAAGAAGTTTAAATTTGTATTCTCTTCAAGTCTAGATTGGATAAATTTTAACTAATCTCATGAAATATTTAAAAAGAATTCATAAAAAAAAAGAAGCAATCTTACTTACACTCTTTATATTAAGATTAGCATTATTAAAAACTATTTAGATGAAAACAGAAACTTGTAATTATTTATATCTAAACTAAAATTATTGTAATTGGTTAATATAAATTTCCTCTGTCATGTAAATATTTTAAAATTTTCATACTCATGCAAATTTTATATGAGTACTATATACAAATATGTAAAACTATTCTGTTATTGTCAAATATTTCTTATTTTCACAAGAATACTTAAAAATATGTACACAAAATATGTAGCAATCATGTAACATTTTGATACTAAATTCTTAATCAATAACTGCAATATGTATTAATATTATAAAGAGATACATTTTTTATTTTATATTAATAAGATTCAATAAACCCATAAAAATTTTATTAAATAGGTATTTTTTGGTTTAATATTAATTTCTAGCTAGCTATCTCACTAACTACCATGATCGTGCTTTTGTTTTTTTTCCTTTTTTCTTTTTGTACAAATATCATAAAAAGACAAACAAAATTACATGTTTGATCTTTTGTTTTTCCTCAAAAATATTTTCTAAATTACATTATCCATATAATAGCCTTCTCTCTTAAAAAAATTGAAAATAAACTCCCTTTAAATTTTCTAAATTTATAAGTGTTAAAAGTTAGCATTTGACAATAAAATTTTAAGTTAAAAGAAGATATTTAACAAGTTCCTTAAAACTTTAGAAATAATAATCTTTGTACAAATATTTAAAATCAGAATTTTATTTTATTTTATTTTAATAATTCTAATCATAATCAAATAAGCTTAAAATTATAAAGTGCCAGTTATTTAACCGGTAAAGTCTCTTGGGGTAATACATTTAACTAATAAAGTCTATTGGGATAACATAAGAGATATGAAATTCAAACCCGCTAATAAGAAGTTGTGTGTATATATATGTAGGATGTAGGATGGAGTTCTCATGACTTATAGTTTTAAGTTAAAATAGTGACATCAATTTTGAATTGATACATGCAATTTAAGGGTTGATAAAAATGTTGAGTTGGTAGCATTAAATGCTATTTGTTAACTTAGAATTTCATATATATGTAATCTAAGATGCCCTTTTAATCCAATATGCTGAATTAAATGCTATTTGTCACGTTTATACATATATATATACATATATATATATATATAAGTTATTACAAAAATATATCAATTTAATTTATCATTAATGATTATGACATTTGCAATTTTTTTTGTAGAACTCGTAGTTAGATTGTAAATATACTTGTTAAAGTATTAAGTATTAAAATTTTGAGAAGTAATATAAAATAAATTTATAAGGGTAGAATTGAAATTTCATTATTAGTAAGGTGATTTTAAAATTTTATTTTATGAATAAATATATACATATGTAATTAAGTGGGCTAAGTTTTATACTTATATAATTTAGGCTTAATTTAATTAAATTGAGCCCAAGCCCAAGTTTATGTGTATATATATATATA
>JAXCLQ010000006.1:14682867-14693527 GCA_035584115.1 Cedrela odorata | reverse complement strand
GATTAATTTCGGATTTAATTATAAATATTTTGAAATATTAAAGGTTATTTTAGAATTTTTAAAAGGATGAAAATGAGAGTTTTTCAAAGTTTTAGGTTATTTTCATAAAATTAAAAAGAGCAAGGACCAAATTGATATTTTGCATTCCAAAATATAACAAATTTTGCTCGCCTTCTTCCCATTCCAGTAGCCATCGTCTCTTTAGTTTTCAAAGAAACCTCTCCCCCTCTCTCTCAAATTTCGGCTAATTACTTCGAATTTAAGTGATTTTCTTTCAAATTCTACTTACCGGTAAGTTTTATATCGCATTAAAAATTTCAATTTTTGATTTTGAGTATAAATTAAAATTAAAGTTACTATTTATCTAAGAAAATTTTACTTAATTTTACATAAAAAAAAATGTTAAATTGTGTTGAATTGGAATAGGAAATACAGTATTGAGTTGATTTGGCATTAATTTAAGTGTTGATCGGAAGAAATTAGATATTTTTGTCTCCGGTAAACAGTGTTTTTGAAGCTGCTACAGTGATTTTCAATGTTACTACAGTAACCTCGATTTGAACAATAACTGTTTGTACAGTAATTTTAATTTGTACAGTAACTGTTTACACAGTAACTATGTCATAAAGAGTACTTATCTACAGTACTCCGTCATGAACAATATTTTCGCTACAGTAATTCCGGTGTAAACAGTATTTTTCTACAGTTTTTAATTAAAACCGTATTTGTTTACTTAAGCGAAAATATGTAGATTTAGGGTTGTCGAAAATATGAATTAGTATAAGTTTGCAATAGAAATTCGTTGTTGAAAATCGGATAAATGACTTAGTTAGTTAAATTTAGTAATAGGGGTAGAATTAAGGAATTTTAGATATTAATTTCATAAATATAGCATTTAAAATATTAATATTGATTTATTGAATACTCGAAGACATGATGTATATATTGTGGTATTAAGTTACAAGAATCTGGGAGAAAGATCAAGTTAGGTGGGAGGATTATTAATGGGAGTGGTTACCCTCCCCTTGTTGTAAGTAAATCGTGCATGCATTTTTAATGTTTTCCAAAATCATGCAATATTCAATGTTATGCTAAAAATGGTGAATTTTAATGTTTTGGTATGCCGAGATTGTTTTTATGAAATGAAAATGATTTTATGGCTCTAGTCGTTAGTTAATGTTTGTTATGAGCTATTTAGAATTCTGTTTAACGCGTAATGTGTGTTTTTGTTTAACGTGCAATGCACGTTTATGTTGGAATTGATATGAAAAATATCCGCTTTAAGCGGAACACATGATCACATTCTGAATTCGGGTCACCGTGGGTGTAGGTGACACTAACTGACTAAGCCATTCTGAATATATTTGAAATATGAAAGAATTCATATGTGATTTATAAGTTTGAGAAATTCATTGATCAATTTGTTGTGCAAATATGATTGCTTTGAAAAAGAAAGAAATTTTGAGAAGTTTGAAAATGCTTTGATTGTTTAAATCCGTATGTTTGTATTGCATCGACATATAAAGAAAAAAAAACATGTATGGTTTACTTACTGATATTTTATCTCACTCTTTATTGTAAAAATTTTATTTTCCAAAGAATAATATTTATGAAGGAAGAAAGGAAGCGTAACAGGTGGCTAGGCGTAAAAGAAATTTTAATTATAGGTAATTAATAGAATAATCGTAAGATTTAGAACTTGTTATGTAGATAACTCTATGTATATATAAGAAATTTTGATATAATAGACATTTAAGAATGATGTAATAGTAATACTCTTTATATGAAATGATATAGTATTATGTAATAATGATTGATTGAATAAGTATGAGAATGGGGTGTTACATTACCACTCGAAGAACTTCTTGGTTCACTAATGACGTATGAATTGGAAGCAAGAAGAAATGAAGATGAAGATAAAGACAAAAGAAGAAAAAACATTGCTTTGAAGAGCAGAAAACAAGATGAAAGTAAAAGTGATGTTAAATGAAATGATGAAGAAAAACTCATGTTCATGGAAAAGTAAATGAGAAGATACTTTAAGAAAGGAAAATCCAAAGCAATTAAGAGTAAAGAAAGAAAATATTTTGAAAAAGATCGATACAAGAGGGACAATCATAAGGAAGGAGAAAGAGAGATTATATGTTACGAATGCAAGAAGCCCAGCCATACAAGACCATAATACCTTATGAAATCCAAGAATGACAAAAAGGGCAAGAAGAAAGTGATAAAGTCAACATGGGATGACTCCATTAAAGAATCAAGTTCTTCATCATCTGAAAGAAAATTCGTAAACTTATGTCTCATGGCAAAGGATAATGATGAAGTATGCTCAAAACTTGATAATAAATCATATGAATCATACTATGATGAAGATAGTGATAATGTGCATGACATGACATATAAAGAATTGTTTAAATTATATGATGAATTTAGAAATGACTTTAAATTATTGTTTAATAAGCATAAAGAAATAAGGAAGAAAAATTCACTACTTATTAAAGAAAATGATGAATTTAAGCAAAAAGCAAAAGAACATGAATATTGTATATCCACAGATATTTTATTTAAAGAAAATGATTTGCTTAAGAATAAAGTCAAAGATTTAAATGGTTTGTTAGCAAAATTTACTCAAGGGAGGGAAATATTGAATAAATTATTAGCTAATCAAAGACTTGTTTTTGATAAAACCGGTATTGGGTACAAACAAAATGTTAAACAAAAGGCTTATTTAATATATATATATATATATATATATCCCTCAAGATATCTCATAGTGCATTGTTGGTTGACATATCAAAACCTGCTAACGAGTTATTTTACATTAGTATATAAAACAAAAATCATTAAGCCCACTCATTAATGTTAGCCTGGATAAGGGGAGCAATGTCAAAAGCCAACTTACCCAATAGTAACTTCTCATTTACCCTATATTAAAAAGTAAAGGTAGAAATAGCTAACCTCTCCCTTACCCCTTACTCTAGTAAGGGCGAAATGCATATAGATATATCTATGCACAGATGCACTCATATTAAGCACTTACACCATAGTCACAAATCATGAAATTACGTATATCATATTTTATCATATTCATCAAATATCAACACAAAATTGATTTACAATAAATTATTCATCCACAGAAAAGTTTCATTAGTATTCAACTATATTTTCTAAATCTACCCTTACTCCAAACATATTAAATTTCATATTTATAAAGCATTAATAAATCTTAGATTCATAGCATAGTTAAAACTTTAAATTATTTTATTGAAAAACTTCGAAAACATATTCATCTACTCACAATTTGTGGAAGAGTAAACGCTTCTAGATCTAATCTCCTTGTTGAGTAGGATCCCCCTCTGCTGTATCAACACTTAGATATTATTTGTTCATACATAAGGTAATAATACACTGCTTTTATTCTAAGCATGCGACATTGATGCAATGTATGTATTGCATATGCTCTTAGTTGACGTTCATCAAGGCATCTAGTCATAACCTCATTCAATATACTGAAAATATATTACTTTTATATTACAAAACCTGAAACATAATTATGCCGATCCATAGAATATAACTTAGCGAGTTCAATCATTGAAAATACTAGTGCCTATAATTTCATTTCATGTATAATCTAGGAACCTTACCATTTTACATCATTTAATATCATTTCATACACCTATAGATAAATAATTTATTATGCATCCAAATATCATCAATTATGCACAACATCATCATTTATACATATTCCAAATTAATCACCAAAGGTTACATAAAATAATCCACATTTTACCTACACTTACCCACCACATTTTTGCTATTTCTACAAAGTCAGTAAGTACCAATTCTTACCTAAATAAAACACTTCATATTAGCCACCATATTAAGCTTTCAATGCAATTTTTTCTATATCCAAAATATAAACCAATGTAGTACTCAAAATACACCCAAAGCAAAGGAAACTTTCATAAGTTAAATTATGTCAACATAATACAACAATTCCTCTCTAATAATTGTTAAGCATATAGTATTCAACCTAAACAAAATACCATGATTAAAAATACCAAATAAACCCATAAAATCAATATTTCCTACGTCAAAATCCATTTCTAATTTTCTCCAAAAACTTTATCATTTTGGCGTTCCAATAATAGCTATACATGCTCCACCATCACTATTCTACCTTAATCATCATATTACGTGAAAAAAAATTCATTTGATATAAGCAATATTCAACTATATACCCTTAACATTAATAAAACACCAAATTATAATCATCAAATCATAAATTTCATCATATTTGAAAACAATACATAAGTACATACACATAACCCTAAATTCGGTCACCTAGATTTCCTAGTATGAACATTAAATTCATGCTTCCTACATATTTCTAACATGATTTTAAACTTAAAATAATGTAAACCCCGTCTTTCAAACATAAGAATATAATGGTCATTCGATAACATTCAATATCACATATGCATGAATACAAGAATTGTTGACATATGAACGAGGCTTAGGCAAAATAAATTAACGTATGGTATGCGAATCAAACAACTTAAGTTATTTGAATTTGATGTATATGAATTTTTGCTTAATATCTTACGCTGACACAATCGGTGATCTTGCTAGCTGGTTAGTGAGCGGGGTCAAGGGGCAACGCCCTTGCGGGGTTCAAGGGGGCGGAGCCCCTAGGAAATTTTTTTTTTTAAAGTATTTGTTTGGAGAAATGGGTAATTGGGCATGAGTATTGACACTGAGAAGGGAAGAGGTCGACACTTTAACTTAAAATGTCGACACTCTCAAGGGAACAAGTTGATGCCTATTAAAGAGGTCGACACTCTCTTTAAAAGTGTCGACCCTTTTTAAGATAGAGGCGATACTAGAGAATAAGCATCGACACTTTCATGAAAAGTATTGATACTTTTGAGGAGAAGTATTGATACTCGGGGTCCAGCGTCATTCCAGAACTAAATTTTAAGAAAGTATCAATACAAGGGACAAAAGTATCGACATTTTTTGCCAAAAGTGTCAATACATGTGAGAGAAAGTATCGACATTTTTGATCGAATATGAAATTAAACATTTTATCTACTAAAGTATGAACCCTTGGTTTGAAAGTATCAACACTTTCACCAAAAGTGTCGATACTTGGGTAAAGTGTATTGATACTGTTGATCGGGAAAAAAAAACACAAGCATTCTATTATTCAAAAGTATCAATACCTTTGAAAGAAAGTGTCGACACCTTCTTCAAAAGTGTCAGACACTTTAGTTAAAATATAAACCACTTTGGTCAACAGAACACAATTTTTGGCGAAATTCGAAGGGCAAAAACATCCTTTCACCCCTTTCTATAAATAACCATGAGAGGAAATTGATTTCCCAGTCTTCTCATTCGCCCATTTTCCTTCTCTCTCTACAAACAATAGTTCTTCTCTCTCACACTAATTTTCTAAAAAATCAAGTCCAATCTCTTAAGTTTTTGACAAAATTTGCTCACCAAGTGATTCACGACTTTCTCTTCTACAATGTGATACCAAATGTGGGCTAGAACACGCAAGATTCAGTAAGAATAAAATTAGGATTTCACATACAAGTTAGGGTTTTTGCTGATTTAATAGAGATTCAACATTCTAAGGACTTCTACGCGTACCTAGTAAGTCCATTAACTCTATTAATGTCTAATTTTGGAGATTTGAACATGATAGGTTTTTAGAGTATGGTTCATTCGAGGATTTAATTTGATTTTGCGTAGAAAATTTAGTTTTGTGTGATGAATTGAGTTAATTGTAAGTATATAGACATCGTATATGTGTTGAACGATGATTTGGAATGGACATAATTCATTTTTGACAAAAACGCCTAATTTGAGATAAATATACGTTTTGTTTAAGATGAAAAAAGTGGAATTTGGAATAAATGGCCATGGGATTTTATTTGATGGAAATCGGTTAAATGGCTGTTAGATTAGTCTCTTAATGTGTTACATGTGTCAACTATGAACAATTAGAAATGATTTTCCATGAAACAGTGTTTAATACATTATGTTAGATTAATTTAAAACCGTGAAATTAATTATGTGTATATATATATATATATATGTGTGTGTGTGTGTGTTGTAATAGGTTTCAAGAATCAAGTGACATGCTGAGCGGACGTGAGGAAATATAGTAGGAGTGGATACCCTCCCCAAAATTGTGAATGAATTTATACATACATAATTATGTAAATAGAAATGCATGTGATATTTATACGTATGAATGTATGTTAAATTATTAAAAAGAGAATGTTTATTATTGTTTTATACTGATATTGGGATGTATGATTTTATATGGTTTGTTAGTGATTAAACTGTTTTAATATACATGTTGAACGGTCGCGGAGGGCCTGATTTGATTATGTGATATTAAAACTTTGACTAAAAATGAATTGTTTTAAATTGTGTATGTATATTGGTAATGTGAGGCCATTAAGACTGGATATTATTATATGGCCAGTAAGCCAGAATATTTACTATATATACAAGGCAGTAACCTATGGACGAACCTATGAGAGGCCGTGTAGGTTATTAGTGTCGCAGTGGGACGGTATAAGGAAGGATAAGCTATGGTAAACCCACTGTGAGCCAATGCGCAGATACACAATTATAAAGACCCTTTGGAAAGTCCCGTCGGCTTAATAGGAATCTCATGGACTTGATAGTTATGACAAGTATAGTCACTTTATCATCAAGTAACTACTCGAGCCAATATTAGTGAGATGGACTTGTTTTATAACTACATGCTTTATATTAAATAAATGATTTTACAATGCATAATATATGATTTTCAGTTTATGATTTTATGCATAACAGGCTCACTAATGAATTTCGACGTTACCTCGATTAAGGTAGTGCTTGGGATAATATGACCAGCCCGTGTTGTATGCTTAAACTAAATTGCAGACCAAATATGATTGTTTATGATCATTGTTGGACATGAATTGTATATATCTATTTAAGCATATTAATAAATAAAATCCAAATATCATGATTTAGAAATGTGTATACATGTAAGTATATCTATGTTTGTATGCATTCACTCACTAAGTATAGTTGTATACTTACCTCTCACCATTTCAGCTTTCAGGCTAGGAGCGTTAGTCCTTGTTAGACTAGTAGTGGTAGTTGAGTGCTCTTGACGCACTGAGTAGGTTTATTTTCCTTGACTCATAGCTATTATTATTTGAGTTTACTGGATTTGTAAAACTTTTGGGATTTGATGTGTTTTTGGATTCCAGGGAAGGATTTGTAAACTAAACATTATGTAAGAATTTTATTATCTTGTTCAACCCCTATGAAATATTTTATTTTGATTTGATAATTATAATAATTATACATGTTGTTGATGAATTGATCACGGAGATCAATTCTTTGGTAATGCCCTATGAATGGGAGGTTATATATGTAAACTGTTTTCAGGATTGTGAGTATTGATTTAATAGCCTTACAGGCTCTTGTGGTACATTCTAGATAAAGAGGGTGTATCACGAGGGTTTGTGGCGATTGTTACAGGAAGATCCCAAGGTTGGGACGTGACAAATAAACTTAAAGAAAATCACCAAAATTGTCCTAAACACAAGTATATCTCCTTAGAATTTTCTCCTTAATTGAACCCTAAATGAAAATCAAGAAAGTCCTTGGTGTTTAGCTTGGTTTCTTTGGTTTTTCTTGCTTAAAGAAATCTTCCTACAACTTGTTTAAACTAAACAATTAGTCGATTTTTGTAGAGAATTATAGAAATGTGTAGAAAGAATGTATTTTTGGTCTTAGGCCTAAACTAAAAAATTTAGGCATAGAATATTTCTATATATAATACATGATCCACTTAACTATATCCTTACCCAAAAGTGAAGTCACAAAAATAATATTGTTGTGACAATATAATTTCAATTTTACACTTCATGACTACTGCACCCTCCAAGTTTACAAAAATATCTTTATGAAATCACTTTATGACATTTCATAAGATTTTAACACTTAATACAATATAAAACATATTTAAAATCATGAAAATAATAATAATTACATAAATAGATATATCACATCTTATACCTCGATTTCATGTCAACTAAGCATGCATAAACTTAGTTAAATTCTCTTACAAACACAATATGCACTTCAATAATATCAAGGACAAGTTCTACACTAATAACTTTTTTATGATACAAAATATAGTTTAAAAGAATAAATTTTAACTATTTCAAAAAAAAAATCTAAATCTTGTAAGATTTGTCAGTTTTCGACTAATTAAAAAAGATTATATCTAGCAATAAATTGCAAACTCTAAGTACATATTGTTTTGGATATAAGAATTGTCAACGAGTCGAATTTCAACAATAATAAGTGTTAGCAAGGTTAGGTGTGGTTTTAAAAAGTGAGATTGAACCGAACCAAAGGTAGTACAAAATCGAATTAAAATTATATCAATTGGTTTGATTCAGTTTGGTTCGATTCGCGTGATAATTATTTAATATTAAATGTTTTTGAAATATTTAAATAATCATAAATAACAATATTTTTTATACCATATAATCACTTTTAAATGATTAACACATGTATATAAAACTAAAGTACTAATATTTTATAGATTCGAATCGATTTTTGGGTTTAATAATCCAAATCGAAAATTGAACTAAAAAAATTTAATTTTTAATTTACGAAATTGAGAATTGAACCAAAACCATCTAATAAAATCAAACAAGGAAACTCTATTTTTTTATCTAATTTTTTACTCACCCTTAAACAACAAAATTATCAAAAATAAATTTGAATTCAACTCCGATTTTAACTCTAGTCCAAATCCTATCGCTTCTTATTAAAGAATGAATCAACTTCATCTTGTGGTTTAAAGGTGGTATCTTAGCAACATCAACGAACTTTATTTTTATCCATATTTGACAAACTCAAAAATAAACGGAAAAAAAATAAAAGAGCTGAACAATACATACCAATAAGTTTGGTTTGTTAAGAAAAAGCCAAATAATTTGATGTGGTTTTAGGTTTTATTTGAAAAACTAAAAATCGATTCAAAAAATTGGTATTTTAAAGAAACAATTATAAATTATCAGGTGACATTTTATTATTGATGATTTATTAAAATTTTGTTAAATTAAATATTTTAAATAATAAATATAAATAATTTTGAAACCAAGCCAAGCCGAACCCTTTCAATTTTATAGAAATTACTAAATTATTTCAATTCAAAATTTTAGAAAATCAAGATTTTTTGGATCAGCTCGGTTTTGGCCAGTATCCAAAAATTTTAGTTGATAAAAAGTCTAGAATTCTATAATGAATAATAAATTCAAATAAATAAAAAATATACAAAAATATATGAACATATATTTTTAATATTTTTTATTTAATTTAAAAAACTATTAACAACTATATTCATAATAACCAATTACAACTTTTTATGAATTAGGACTTGTCTTGTCCCTTTCATAAGATGTTTCAACAACTCTTTTTATTATTTTTTTTCCAAGGAAAAAAATTTTCAACTGGTTACTGTTGAAGTCATAAAAAGTACCTTTGAAAAAATCAAAAGCATTCCTAATTAAGTTAATACATCAATTATGAATATTACCTCATGAGATCTAAAAATCAATATAATGATATCAATAATATTAAAACATTTACACAAAATCTAAATAGGCTAAGAAAAAAAAAAACACAGCTTGTTCATTATAACTATATATTAAAATGCAAAGTTTACAACTAGACATAGACTCTATCTAAATAGACTTTGACATAAAACAAATTTTAACTGTAACACTTGTATATTATAATATATTAGTATTAAATTTACTTTATAACAATTTTATTAATCAAGACTTTTGTAGGTTATTATTATGGGTCAGACTTATTTAGTAGTAAAGTCCTATAATAATGTTTTATTATTTTATTTAGTATTAGGCTTTCTTAAAACACAAGAAAAATTATAAAATATAAATAGGTTATTTTCTATAACGCTTTGAACCTGGGATCCACCCATGACAACTACCATAAACCCTTATGATACACCCTATATACTTAGAATGTATCAAGAAAGCCTGTAAGACTTTTATTTTTCTTGTTGCTTCTAAAAACCTAAAAATAGTTTATAAATCGATAACTCTCAGTCATGGGATCATTATCAAAGAATTGATCATCTATAATCAATTCATCGAAAACACATATCAAATAAATAAGAATCATTATTATAAGAATCATTCTTAGTCAGGTTAAACTTATATAAGTAATTACATAAACCATTTAGCTACAAATCCATTATAAAATTCAAATAATGCTATCCAATAGGATAAAATACAAATGTAAATTAAGAGAAGCCTACCCAGAGTGCCGAAAGCTCTCTTCGACTATCACTAAACCAACTAGTGCTAAGACGTCTAACCTAAAAGTTAAAATAGGTGAGAGGTGAGTAAAGGAATATACTCAGTGAGTAAATAAAATACACACACACATATATATATACATACATACGCATTTTCAAAATCCAAATATTGGGATTTACTTTACAATATGCTCGTAAGTATATATATATATATATATATATATGTTCATTTAATCAAATAACATAAAATAGTTTATAGGTTTGCATATAGTTTTAAATAAA
>JAXCLQ010000006.1:14670945-14682767 GCA_035584115.1 Cedrela odorata | reverse complement strand
TGAAAAATGTGGCTTAACTAATGGAGGTTATTTATCCGATTTTCAACCATGAAATCCCATAACAGTAAATTTTTAAAATTCACATTTTCGTCTAAATGAATATACACATTCCAAATGAGAACTAACTCATAATTGACTATTAAAATATTCCAATTAATGCCAATTGACATAAATCTATCATTCCTTAAGCAAATTCAATAGAAATATCACATGAACAATAATTCCTAAATTCCAACATATTCCAAAATCTTAAAATCAAGCTTCTAATTAGTTAACAAACTTACTGGTAACCTGTAGAAGCTCTTAGAAACCTTAGATTGACGATTAAACAAAAAATTCCCAAATCTCTTTGAAGCCCTAGCTTTCCTTTCTACTTCATTTTACTGTTTCCAGTTTAAATTGGTGCCAAATCAAAGAGAGAAGGATGGGTAATCACTTGGCAACAGAAATTTACAAGAATAAGTTAAGGATTTGAAGAAATCTTGAGAGATAAAAGAGAGATAGAGAGAGCAACATTTTATAGAGAAAGGGAAGGAGAGAAATACAAATGAATAAACATTGGGGAGCTAATCTCCTTTATAGGTATATATATAATTAGGCAAAAATACCAAAATGTTCTTAAGAAATCTCAAAAATTCTTAAACTACTTGTTGAATTTTACTTAGATTCGTGCATTATATCAATACCTTTGGAATGAGTATTGATCCTTTAGAACTGGGTATCGATCCCTTTAGACTAGGTATCAATTTGTTCATTAAAATTTGAATATGAAAATTCCTTTGATCCCGAGTATCGATACATTTGTCTTCATATATCGATCCCTTTGAGATATATCGATACTCTTTATGAAGGTATCGATCTGGTTCAACTTGTAAATATTTTCGAACTCTCTGACTTGCAATGTATTGATAGAAAGTATCGATCTAGTTCAGCATATAATTATTTTTGAACTCTCTAATTTGCAATGTATTGATACCCTCTTCATAGGTATCGATCTGTTTGGCTTAAACACAGATTTTTCACCGAAATTTTAATTTGAAACCGGATATCTTATTGAATTAGTTTTATTTTGGTTAAATTGAATGCATAATCATTGAGTGACATATAAAAACTCAATTTATGCTAAACGCATAATACTCAATGCCCTCAATCTTAAATCATAAGTTGACTTAACCTCAATTAAGTTTCGATAATGTGTCAACTAACCATGAACTATGCATGTGTGAAAATGAATGTCATACAATACCTACTTTAAATTTATGTTCGACAAATAGGGTTTACATTTTCTTTATGAGAAGGGTTCCTCTAATAAAATATACACATGTTTCAAAGGAGACTAGGGTTTCATACAAAAAAATTTGGAGATTGAAGATAAGTCTTAGATATTTCCTTATTTTTTTGTTAATGAGGATTATTAAGAATTTAGAATGCAATTGTTGTTATGTTTGTTTCATAAAATATGATAATTATAAAAGATATATAACCTTATTTGAGGTGTTTAGGTATGAATTTCTTATGAAGTAGATCAATCCATGAATTTTGTAAAATCACAAGTTATAAATTCGAAAATATTGATTTATGTGATACAATTAGACATCTATATGTTCTTGATGAATTTCATTTCATTCAAAAATAATAAGTTTTCAGTTTTTAATGAATTTTGAAGCTAACCCTAGGATTATGAAAATTGTTCATTTTTGCAGAACATCTGAATGACGAAATTATTTTGTTAACTAAATTATATTCAAAAATTATAAAATTTTATACACTAATTTATAAAGATGCCTATTATATCTATTGAAAGTTTATGATCAAATTTTATGTTTTTGAATTGTTATAAATTTTTGAATAAATATGACTCACTATAGAAATTTGTTTTGCAGAATATGAAAATTCGAAAGAGAAATTTATTTAAAATAGTTATAGTGAGAATTTAATCTCAAATATTTTATTTTTTACTGTCTATATGATCTCTGCAAAATTATATGATATTTACACATGTATCTATTTTCTAAAAATCAAATATTGAAAACTACTTAGCATATTTCTTGTACTATTAGGATAAGTGAACAAGTTGAAAATATGATAAGAAATAGTTTTATGTGGATTTAGGAGTAAATATATTTATATGAACTTATATTATGATTCATAACGATTATGCTTTGATTTCACGATAAAGGAATGTTGTTGAAGGCACAAGAAAATTTCTTAAACAACATAAGTTTATTGAGTGGTACAACTAAGTCTAATGAGTTATATTATAAATCAGATGATTCAAGTGGTACAACTAAGTCTAATGAGTTATATTATAGATCGAATGATTTAAGTGGTACAACTAAGTCTAATAAGTTATATTATACTTTATGATAGTGCATGCGAGGCTTATGAATGTTAATATTTAATTATAAGTCAAAGTGTTTAAGTTAGCTTGGTTGTGATCGTTAATAGGTAAGTATACTAGATTTTTAAAAATAATCACAATAAACATATGTATGTGTTTGATTGTATTTTCAAGAATATTTACAATTATAAATTATTATGAAAGTATTGATTTTCACATTGTTATATATTTATGTAATTGTTGATGATTATGTGTTATTGTGTAACGGCCTATATTTTTCATAACAACTATAATAGAATTTTGGTGGCTAGAATGAGAATTTTCTAAACTTAAAGGGTTAATAATTTAAAGAATGAGGTTGACTTAAATGAGCTAATGGGCTTTATGTGAAATTTGGCCAAATATTAGGTTTAACAAAAAAATAGTTTTGGGCCATTTTATAAATAATTTGGGATTTAATAAAATAAAATTAAATCAAGCCCATTATTTGTTGTGAATGGTTGGCCTACTCCTAGAAAGTTATACATATTTCTAATTAATTCAAGAAATAACAAAATAAAAGAAACTCTTCGTCCCTTTTGTCTTGACCAAGATATCCAAGGAGAAATAAAGGAGAAAATTTCAGTTTCAAAGCAAAAATTTGAGGGAAAACCAAAGAAAATCAAGTAGTTTGAAAGGTGTACAAGCTTTGGAATTCAATTTGGCAAGCTTGTAGCAACACAAGGGGTAAGAAAACTTTTTTAATTATCATGAACTCCTAAAAATTTCGAGTTTGTTTGATGAAGGAATGGTGTTGGATAGCTAAGAAAATAATAGATGTATTGGTGAACCATAAGTTGTCATATAACACAATTATTTCAAGTTTTGTTGTTGTAGAAAAACTGAAATTGTTGATTGTGTACATGGCAGTAAATTTAATTTGAAGTTGTTGAGATTTTGAGTATTAGATTTGATCTTAGAAGCCATGAAAGCTAAAGATCACCTAAATCCGAAATGGAGACCATTATGGATAGGGTGTAATATTTTATGTATAAAATAAGTTCTAAACCTCCGATTAATAAACCGTAAAATTATGTGAAAACTATACATAATAAGGATAACATAGTCAAAAAATCGGATTATTTAATGAAGAGATAAATTCCCATAATTTACGTAATTTGATTGCCCTTTTGTGAAACCTAAAATTGTCTCCTTCATGCACAATGTATAATGATTTGTTTATAACTTGAGTTTTAGGAATCAAAATCAGGATTCGTAAGAAACCAAAGAAAATACACATAAAGAATGATTCTATAAAAGTTTCAACAAAAAATTTGTTCCCAATTATGTATGATAGAATTTCAAAGTTGGCCCCTGTGCAGTAATATGTTATCTAGAATAATCGGGATTGAATTTGCAATTCTCTGGCTTAAGTAACTTCGATTTGAGTTCTGTTAAATCCATAAGGATCCTAAACGTCCTAATTTCCTATTTCAATTTATTATTCATGTATAACATATTTATCCATTCATGAGATCTTTTGAGTAAATATTCTACGTTATAAGCTTTAACGGAAAACGTTTATTTGTAGATTGTCAACAAAATCAACCACCAACTACTCTATGATTTGGATTGATTGAGCTTTAATCTGTGAGTGGATGCTTTACTTTTCATGAATTTTTATTATATGAGCATAATACATGATTTATAAATGCTTAGAAACATTTTGGATACTTTAGATATATATATATATATATTAAATTTTTTATTTAAGACACTTTGAATCTTTTGGCAATGGTTTGGATATTCTTTATTTGAGACAAGTTTGAAACTTTTTGGCCACATATTTTGGACATTTCATCATATTTTGACTTAATGAGAATGATTTGGGTTTAAAATATTTTCTTATGAGAAATTTTAGAAATTTTAGATTACTGGGATTACTTGTGTTATGTTTTAAACACTTTAGAGATAATGTAAGCTAAGAATGAATTTTTGATTTTGAGAGTTGAGACTTAAAAGTTGAAGAAAATGTTGATGATATATTTAATGACTCTTTGTTGAGATGACTTTGATGATTTAATGATTTATAGATTTTATTATGGAAGACCGTGTGCACATGTGTAAATATAGATTTAGGGCTTGGCTGATGATAAGACGTAACGAGTTAGTACCCTTACCTTATATGCATATTCTTGAGGATATCTATAGTATTTTGGGGGATGGTAAGGCGTAACACCCCAAGATACTAGAGTTTTATAGAGATGTATCTAGGGGGACAGCAATACGTAACACCCCTAGTTGCCAGAGTTTTATAAAGATATTTTTTCTAATATTATTATTTTCTTAATTTATAGTATTCACTTACTAGGTCTTCTCGGACTCACCCCTCGCTCTCCAGTTTTGTAGATCTGATACCTAGTGAGCTGTTTTAGTATATTGGAGACATGAGCAGAGGAGACGACACACACTACAATCACTAAGGCATTTTGGGTTCATGATGTATAGTGCATAGTGTATATTACAATATAAGTTATATTTTGAGATATCATGTACATAGTTGTTTGTAGTGAGTTTAGTACGACAGATGTTGTATATGATTGCTCATTGTATATATATATATATATTCCTTAATTAGGCATATCGTCCTTATGCATTTTATGCATGCATCAGATGTTGTTGTGAGTTTATAAGAATTATGTATGCATTCAAACAGATAGATAAAGGTTGAGGGTGATGGTATAATCTATCATCTGTCGGTAATATCTTCAAATCTGGGATGTTAAAAAGTTGGTATCAGGGTATGGTTTAAAGGTCTGTAATTGCAGTAGGAGGGTGTTAGTGTCTTGTGTATATGGTATACCTGAGATACTTATATACAAGCGGTTACCCCTTCTGTATCCTTATTCTTTGAGTTGTGTCTCATTCGTATAGAATAGAAGTAATGCATGAGATGCACCGCGAAATGTTGAGTCGAATAAGAGGTCTGTTGTTCTTCCTACAGAGGTGGTAAGAAGAGAGAAAGCTAATTATATCCATGATAGAGATGCTGGAGATGTTGGTGACAAACTAATTGTATAGACTGAGGATGTTGTAGCTGCGGGTATGCAGCAACTTCAACATACCATGGATACATCAATCCAGCTTTTTGCACATCAGCAACAGCCTTCGTGCTTAATGTTGGAAGCTGTAATGCTTTTAGTGCTAGTACCACTTCAATTATTCCTCCCCCAACTCACCAGACAGTGTTTCTTCCACTCAGGACTGATCCCCTTTCCCAACAAGCAAGTCTTTCTGCCCCACCTTAATAGCCGTCTTTTGTACTCGTTCAGAATGTTTAAAGAAAAGAGTTAATAGTTACTCTGTAGGGTATTAGAAAGTTGCAACCACCTACTTTCTTTAGGATGGATTCCTTCTTGGACCCTTGTGGCTTTATTGGGAAGTCAAATCATATTTGTATTGCTCTGGGGTGTTCACCAGTTCGAGCGGTAGAGTTAGTGAGTTTTCAGCTTCGGGATGTAGCTTACATCTAGTATACTTTCTTTTAGCAAGGCAGAAGTATGGATGTACCTCTATTGGCCTGGCCGGAGTTTAGTACCGTATTTCTTTCTAGATTCTTTCCTTAGAGTATTGGGATGCCAGAGCACGAGAGTTTGAGCAGCTAGTTCAAGGAGAGCAAATGACAGTATCAAAGTATGATATACACTTCACACGTCTTGCTCATTTCGCACCTCATATGGTTAGTATAAAAGAGATAAAGGTCAAGCGATTTGTAAATGAGCTTCGAGATTATTTATTCAGATTTATTCAGATTATGGAGACTACCACTTATACCTAGGTCTTAGGTGCAACACTCCAGCTTGAGACGCAAATTACAGAGAGTTGAGCAGATAGGGGGTCCCACAAGAGAGCCAGATCTGAGGGTTTCGATAGATCACATTAAGGTAATTACGGTCGACAGCAGCAAACGTCGACCCCTCATCTTACTACTTCTTGAGACAGGGGTTCAACATCTAGAGGCTCTAATCGCATACCCTCACAGAGTTCTACTTCTCAGGCAGTCTCATCACTTTCTATAACACAACCAACACCAACACCCCTAGCTTGTCAGTTCTACGAGCGATCACATTCGAGTGCTTGTCTATAAGGATTCAAAGGATGTTACCGATGTGGTCAGATGAGTAATTTAAGGAGAGACTATCCTGTACCATCTGATTATATTCCATTTGTACGCTCTTCACCAGCCTCGGCTCGGCCTAAATTTAGTAAGAGTATAGGAGAGGCAAAGCAGAGGCCACCTGGCAGAGGACAGATAACTAGTGGTACTGAACAAACAGTCAGTGATAGAGGGCAGATCTCTAGAAGTAAGTGTAACACCCATAATTTTTGTAGAACTCATAACCTCAATATTATTTAAGTGCATCAGATTTGTATTTATGATATGTCTACAGCATATTATTATGGATGTAAGAGAATTTAATCGAGTTTATGCATGCTTAGTTGACATGAATTGAGGCATAGGATATAGTATATCTATTTATGTGATTATTATTATTCTCATGATTTTAAATATGTTTTATAATGTATTAAATGTTAAAATTTTAGGAAATGTTAAAATTTTAGGAAATGTTAAAATTTTAGGAAATGTCATAAAGTGATTTTATAAGGACATTTTTATAAATTTGAAGGATGTAGTAGCCATGAAGTGTAGAATTGAAATTTTAATGTCACAATAAGATTATTTTTGGGATTTCATTTTTTGATAAGAATATAATTAAGTGGGCCATGTATTATATATATATATATATATATATATTTTAGACCAAATTTAATTAGTTTAAGCCTAAGCCCAAAAATCTATTTTTTTTTTACAATTCTTTACAAAATCTTAACCATCCATTTGCTTTGATCTCACCCATGCATTTGGCTTCATTTAAGCCATGATTTAAGAATTAGATAAAGATAAATCTAAGCCATTCATTTATTTTTGTTGATGCAGCAAAAATCTCTTTCATAGATCTCGTGCACAAGCAATAGTCTTTCTTCTTTGTCGAACACAAGCTAGTGTTGCCTGCAACCATAATTGAGAGCTACGAGAGGTAAAAAGCTAGTTGTTCGGCAAAAACTCTCTGATGCTTAAGTTAGGATTTTACTTGTGAATATTTTCTTTTGAGAAAGAGTAAACTAAATGAGAATTGTAGTATTTTTTGTCAAAGTTTCAGTAGTCGTACCTGGTTGTAGCTGATCCCCTTTTATAAATGTTATCATCTCTTTAATATGGTAGAACACTATAAAATCTGGTCACCATAGTCCCACTATGCGAGAATCACGGAGATTCCATAGGTTAACCATCAGCTTCTGGATTTGGTAGGATTGTATCCCTAGGATTCTTATAATATAAGAAGCTTAATTTGGCAAGAATCCTAACAATAAAATAATCCAAAAACGTATAGAAAAGAGATAAATCTTTTACTAATACATAACTATTACAAGGTTAATTGTAGCGAAGTCTCATAAATCTTCGTTTAGGGATTGTTATTCTTCTAAAATAAGCTTGGGTGCTGCGTGTCCGAGACCTTTATAAGCTGTGACCAAGACCCTCGTAAGCTGTGGCCGAGACCGTCATAAGCTATGACTGAGACCTTTGTAAGCGTTCTTAGGATAAAGTTTGATCCGAACCTCCTAGTAATTATAAGAGGTCTCGGCTCCTATCACTCTTAAAGTCCTCACTATATCCTTTATTATTATGCCGACCCGAGACCTTTTTCTTCTTTTGCCAGATAAGGTTTGAGCTTCCTACCACTTGAATAGCTCTCTTTGGGTAGCAGTTGGTCTTGAAAATCTTCTGTCTCTACCTGTAGGGCCATTTCGGGCCTTTATTCATTTGGGTCTTCCGCGTACTGGATTATATCCAACAATTTTAAATGGTAGGCATGAATCTTGGCCATTGGATTAAAAGAATTAATCCTAGCCATCCATTTATTTAAATGTAAATAAGAAATAAATAACTAATTCAAATTCCAATTTAATTAATACAATTACGTAGGAAAATGAAAGAAAGGAAAGAAAAAGGGGAAAAGAAAGAAATGAGAAAAGAAAGAAAAGTGGAAGAAAAGAAAGGAATTAGGAAAAAATTGTAAATGTTCCTATTTTACATTAATGTGTTTTATTATATGTGTGTGTGTGTGTGTGTGTGTATATATATATATATATATTAGAAACTTAGTTTTTAAATATTAAGTTTTAATTTAGAAATAGTGATTTGAATTGAATAAATTACAAGTGTATAATGTTGGTGAGGGAATCATGGTAGGAATGTTGTATTATGCTTAAGAAATGAATTTTTGTAAGAGCATGAAATTTAAGGTGAGGTATTGTTATTATAAGAAAATATCAATTGGTGTATGGTAAATTAAGTTTGTTGGAAATTGGTAATTTTATGGCATGATTTGGAATTAGATATATGTAGATTGTTTTAATGTAAATTTACAGTGGTTTGAGTTGGTTAGATTTGGAGAAGATAGAGCAAATATGGAGATATGAAAGTGCTGGTTGTGGTGTGTGTGTGTGTGTGTGTGTGTGTGTGTATGATGTTGGAATTGAGTTAATTTTTGAAATAAAAGTATTTTGGAGATTAATGAAATAGTGAAATTGATGATAAATAAGTGAGAAATATGAAAGTGTCGGTTTTTAAAATGCGGATGTAATATGGAAGTAGGGGCGAGTATGAACATGTAATTGAAATAAATTGTATTGATTTGATTTTAGGTAAGCATCATTGACTTAGAAACCAACTCGCATAATCGAAAACGAAAGTAAGTAAATTATGCATATATTTTTATTGTTTTTAAAATAATATGATATTTGAGCATGTGTTTGAAAATGATATGAAAATTGTGGATTTTTTATGTTTTAAATGCCGATATCAAGTTTATGAAATGATTGTTGAAAATATTGTCGATGTGTAAAGTTTATAAATGACAATGCATTTTATGGCTTTAGTCGTTAGTTAATATTTATTCTTACCTAACCGAGTCTCGTGTCAAATACGGGATTTGCGAGCTAGTAAAAATTTTGTTTAACGTTCCATGCATGTTTCTGTTATAATCGATATAAAAATATCCTTTTTAAACAAAATACGTAATTCTGTTCTGGATCTGGGTCACCGTAGGTGCATGTGATACTAACTGACTGAGCCATTATGAAAATGTTTGAAATATGAATGAATTCCTATGTAATGAGAAAGTTTGAAAATTCATTGATCCGTTTGAGCAAATATGTTTTCTTTGAAAAAAAAAATATGTTTTGTATCAAATCGACATTAAAAAAACTTGCATGATTTACTTACTAAAATCAAATCTCATTTATTTAATGTAAAATTTTATTTTTCAGAAAATAATGAATAGAAAGGAAAGAGAATGCTGGTGAAGATAGTCATGATAGAAGAAATTTTTGGTTACATGTAATTATTAGTGTAGTTTGAAAAATCGAAAATTTGTAATATAGTAAATTTTGAATATGTAAGTATTTTTGGTAATTATTATTGTTTAATAATTATGTGATATTAATGTACCATTGTGCGTGAATTTTGGAATATTAAAGCTAAGTCTTTATGCATGAAAATTATGCACGGAGGGTGTAATAAATGATGTAAAATTGAGCAAATTTTTGGAATGAACTTGTGTGTAAAGTATGTATGGGAAGGGGGTGTGACAGTAGGAACTAGGCATGGGTTTTCACTTTGACGCCTCAAGATGCTCAGGCATACAACGTGGTGGTTACAGGCACTTTTATGATTTACTTCCAACATGCTAGGGTATTATTTGATTCAAGGGCTACTCATTCTTTTATTTCCCTATATTTTGTTACTTGTTTAAGTAGAGTTATAAAGTCTCTAGATTTGCCCATTGTTGTATCTACCCCTATTGGAAACTCAATAATAGTTTTTCGGATCTTGAGAGCTTGTCCTATCGATATTGATGGATATAGTTACCATGCTAATTTGATATTGCTAGAAATTCTGAGTTTTGATGTTATACTGGGGATGGATTGGTTGTCTGAGCATTATGCTATAGAGGACTGTCGAGAGAAAACTGTCACTCTTCATATTCCTAATGAACCAATCCGAGTGTATCAAGGGGATAGAAGTAAAGTTCCTCATAATTTAATATTTGTTGTTCATGCTTTCAGATTACTCAGGAAAGGAAGCATGGGTTATTTAGCCTATGTATCAAATTGTAAGGTTTTCAGGGACCAAATTACAAGATTTTTAAAAGATGAAAAACCAAGTGTTGCAAGAGGAACTGGTCGACCAGTTGTTGCATTGTTTTTTACCGTTATTTATTTTTCCAGAATTAGTCGACTGATTCAGGGAAAAGGTCAATCATTTGCGTTCGAAATTTGAATTTTTATGAGTTTAACAGCTAGTTTTCGAACCCTAACTATAAATACAAGTCATATATTCATTCATAAAAAGTTTTGAACATTTTCTCTCAAAATGTAAGTGCTTATAAACATCTTATAAGTTTCAAATCAAATCTTGAGCTTACAAGTGCTACAAACATATTTCATACACCTTGTTCTTTTGTTTGTAATATTCTCACATGTTGGAGAATTATTTGAAGGTGTAATTCATTTTCTACATCTATTCTCATTTATAAAAGAGTGAAAGAAGTGTTCTTTCTCGTTGATATTGGAAGATTGAGTGATTGTAAAAGAATTACTTTTGAAGATTTGAAAGAGTACTAAAAATCTCTTTTGTTGTAAATTAAATGTTGGGGTATCAAGGCTTATTCTTCATTTGAGTTGAGTGAGGGTGAGTGATAGGGAGAGAATCACTTGTAAGGTTTGAAGGAGTACTGAAAATCTCTTTGGCTGTAAATTGAATTTTGGGATTTCAACATTTGTTTATAGTGGAATCTTCAAGTAGAACTTGAAGCAGTGGACGTAGGCATGGTTGTACTGAACCACTATAAATCAAAGGTGTTCAATCTCGCTTCTTACTCTTTTTATTTTAAAGTTTATATTTGATTGTGTGGTTAAATTGAAATAAATCTTAAATTTGTCAAATTAAGTTTAAAAACTCAATTTACAACCCCCTCTTCTCTTAGGTTTTATATTAGTATTCAAAATGAACAACGCAAAACTTGAAACACCTTTAAATGAACTTGAAATAGAGGATATGAAACTTGAAACTCCAACGCAAAAGTTGAAACATGCGTTACTAGCGGAATGACGTTAAACATGAAACTAGCAATGCATAAGTCAATCATACAATGGAAGATTTTAAACGAATCCTTTCAAGGTGCACATAGCCATGTCATGGGTGTGTTTGTCTTGGATAACTATATATTGCACTTTAAACATCAATGCAAATATTGAAACGAATATTGTGAAACTTGAAATACACTTAAAATGAATTTAAAACATAGGTCATCAAACTTGAATTTCAAACGCAAAAGTTAAAACATAAACTTGAAATGAGCAATGCACAACTTGAAAT
>JAXCLQ010000006.1:14652311-14670845 GCA_035584115.1 Cedrela odorata | reverse complement strand
AACTTGAAATGAGCAATGCACAACTTGAAATATGCAACATAAGAGTTGAAATTGATTCATTCAAAGTGCACGCAGCCATGTCATAGAATGTGTTTTGACATAGGCAATTATGCATTGCACTTTAAAACACCAACACAAATCTTGAAATAAAAAATGCGAAAGTTGAAACAACTTTAAAATGAACTTGCAAAAGAGGATATCAAATTTGAAATTCCAACGCAAAAGTTGAAGCATAAACTTGAAATGAACAATGAACAACGAACAACTATAAACATGCCATAGAAGAATTGAAACATATCTCTTTGGGGTGCTCAAAGCCATGTTGTAGGTTGTGTTTACCGTACATTGCACTTGAAACATCAACGTGAATCTTGAAATCAACAGCACCAAATTTAAAACACCTTTAAAATAAACTTGAAATAGAATACATTGAATTTGAACTCCGCAAAAGTCGAAATATAAGTTTGAAACGAGCAACGCACAATTTGAAACATGCAAAAAAAAAAAAAAATGAATCTCTTCGAGTATACACAACCATGTCGTGAGATGTATTTTAGCGGGTAACTATACAATGTACCAACATAAATCTTGTAACAAACTATGTAAAATTTGAAATATCTTTAAAATAAACTTGAAACAAAATAATTTAAAATATCTTTAAAATAAACTTAAGCAAAATACATCAAATTTGAAATCATAACTTAAAATTAAAAAAAAATAAAATATTATTAAATAATTTTTATTAATATAATAATTAATAAATTATTTTTTAAATTAATTATTAGTAGTTTAATTATTACGAGAACAACCGATAAAAAAAACCAATTCTGTCCTTTTTTACTGTTCAGCTTCCAATTGGGAGCTATACTGTATGTTAGATGGGATGCAAGTTATTTGGCGTTTGTCGACGGAGGAAAAATAGACAGGACAGGAGGAGAAGTCTAACAAGTCAAGTCTTTAACAATTCGTCAATCAATCTAACATCTTAGATACGTGTCAGTAATAACCGAATCTCCACAGCACCTAACGGTAGAATCGTTACCGTACATGCTCAACGCTTCTGATATCGCCACATCACCATCCTCCTCCCCGCTTCCTTATATATACTCTTTTCTCTCGCTGGTAAACATTTTGTTGCAAGCAGAGAGGAGAGTTATTATAAGAAAAAGGGGAACGTAGGTTTTTCTCTTCAGTTTGAAGAAGCTAGCTCGCTGAAACACCGAGTTAGGGTTTTTATCGAGTTCTCTTCTTCGTTGAAAATCGGAATAAGCGTTGCTGTTGGATCTGTTTTCTCTTTTGATGATCGGAGTTTTTGTTTTATTGAAGGCTTCGTTTGCTGGGTGAGTGTGGGAGAGAGAGGGAATTATGATGGTCACGTTGCAGAACGGAGTTTCTAGGGTTTCGTTACACTCGGATCGTGCTGGGGAATCCGGATATTCGGCGGCTGTGAAGCAGGAGCCTGCGGCGTCGCTGAGTCTCGTTTCATCCTTCCAGGGACACGAATCTCATGAAGGTTCGTCTTCTTTTAATTGTTTTTGTTGTTGAATATGACCCAAATTTTAGGGTCTTGCATCAATTGAAAATATATTTATTTTATAGTGTTGTATTGTGAGCGATGTTAGTTTGATTGATAAAATTTCTAGGTTTAGATCTTTGCGTGTTTGAGAAATATTTGTATAGTGTTATGTTCTGGACGATTTTAGTTTGATTAATAAATAATTTTAGGCTTAGATCTATCTTTATGTGTTTTGAGAAATTTCTTTGATATACGAATGATGGGTTTTGTTTAATTTTGAATTGATAAGTATTTGAGTGATTTTTTGTTTTAGTTGTTAAAACTGTGCGTGATTATTCTTAATTCTTTAGAAGTGTGTGTGTGTATATATTTCTATTTTGCTTAATTTTTAGTTTTAGGTCCAAAATATTAAAGAACATATGTGTGCGCTCAAAAATTGATATGTAATTATTGATGTTGTGTTTTGTAGTGAAATAATTCTGACTGATGATGAAATTTTTTATTTATTTTGTTTATTTATTTTTTGTTTTTATGATGTATAGATGAAGACATGAACATGGCCCTTGCTCATCAGATGTACAAGGCTGGCAACTACAAACAGGCTCTAGAGCATAGCAATTCTGTCTATGAGAGAAGTCCTCTACGCACCGACAATCTTCTTCTTTTGGGTGCAATTTATTATCAGGTTGAAACTTTATTTCTGTGTCTTTTTATTTCTTCGTTTTAGTACTTTTCGCTGCCTATTGCTAACTTAAGCTACTATTGCCAAGCCAATTTTCATTTAATTATTTGGAATCGTGGCTTTGTCTATTATTTCAGTCTGTTTCTATTCCTTTGCAGTTGCATGATTATGATATGTGCATTGCAAGAAATGAAGAAGCTCTTCGACTTGAGCCACGCTTCGCTGAGTGTTACGGAAACATGGCAAATGCATGGAAGGTAATCACTGCAATCTATATTATGTAATTGAGGCTATAAGTGGTCTAGCTCATAGTGCCAACTCATCTATGTGAATTTTGTTCTATTCAGGAGAAAGGCGATATTGATCTGGCCATTCGGTATTATCTGGTTGCCATTGAGGTTTGTGGACTTCTGTAAACTTTTCCCGTTCCTTTTTAATTAGTACTTTCTTCTCTGAAATGTTAATGTTATTTATACCATTTTACTCTTTGATTATGCTAGTTTGTTTTTGAACTCGGTGTTTGAAACGCTCTTTAATCCACGTTGGTGGTTGTAGTTTATGTTTTGCCTTTCATGCTAAGTACATTGTTAATAACCTAGAAATATAGTTGTGCATGTTAAGTATGAAGCAAGAAAGCATAATTAGATTTTCTATTGCCAGATGGTAGTTCATATTGTAAATTTAGTGCATACTCTAGGTCCATCTAAACGAGAGAGATTCATTCGATTATCCAAATATTATAAAATTTCATGGCATAGAGGTAGATAGCATTGAAAATGGAGAGATTATCATCCAAGGGTTTCAGCCACACTTTGATGTGGTGCTTCAATTTAATGGCCAGTTTTGCAAGATCGATAGATGTCTGTCAATGCTGTTGTTATTTTTGTTATGTGGAGATTCTATGGATAGGAGGTGCCTTTAGGAATTTGTGTCCGCTATATTTACAATACTTAGCAGATCTGATATTTATAAACTTATAATTATTTATTGATTTCAATTTAATACGTTTATCATTAGTTACAAAATCCTTAAATTTTCTTTTCATTAAATAGGTGGCGAGCCTTATAATCATTAATTTCAAATTTCTTGAAAAGTATTGCGAAATTAATCACGGGTGAGGTACACTAGTTAACTACATAACTCAGCTGTTGAAGTCAGATTTCTTTGAGCCTCCATTAGATTACTTGACATGCATCCTCAACTATAGTGATGGTGCTCAAATTTTTTGTTGTTGTTTGTTTGTTTTTGTTTTTTTATCTCAATGCCCTCACTTCTTGTTGAGCCTGTTTGATTGTAATCAATTTTTGTATTCCTTTGCTTTTGTCATTGCCCTTTCCTACTGTGCTTGAATCTTAATCCAATGGTTCATTGATGTTTGGGTTTACGGGCAATGGTGCAGCTTCGGCCCAACTTTGCTGATGCATGGTCAAACTTAGCCAGTGCTTACATGCGGAAAGGGAGGCTCAATGAAGCAGCTCAATGCTGTCGTCAGGCACTTGCTCTAAATCCTCTTTTGGTATGTTTTAATCCAGTTATGCTTTTCGTTTGATGCTTCCGTTGCTTGCAATTTGGTAGTCTAAATGAGAAAATCTCATAAAAAAATTTCATTTTGCTTTTTTCCTAATATACTTCACCTTTGGTTTAGTAACATCCTAGTTTCCATGAATTTTTCCTATGATTTATTAATCAATTGGCATGTAGGTTGATGCTCATAGCAACCTTGGGAATCTAATGAAGGCACAAGGATTAGTGCAAGAAGTAAGTGCGAACACATGCATTGCTGTGCATTGTTTGATTCCTATTCTCTCTCTATGTAGGAAATAGCCCTTGATTTGGATTCATGGGCTATAAAAGTTCTTTTCATTACGGTCTATTCAGCTATTGTTAGAGTGAATAGGCTGATGTACTGCTTTCTGTTCCCACTGTGGCAGCGGAAGTAGTTCATCTGTAGTTGCATTCCGCTGGATTCACCTGGCCTAGACCTTTCCTTGTCCGACCTCCATGTGGGTGGAAGGCATTGTTTCCACCATTTTGGAATTTTTTTTTCTCTCTCCCTTTTTTCTGCAAAGTTACTGATGGAGTAATTAATGTGTGGAACTGTGTCTTAATTCACAGTTCTATACAGATATGAAGTTTGTTATCTACAGGCCAGGGCTGAGATGATGGTTGGTCTTGTTGTAACTTCCATGTGCAAGACTCCCAATTGTCAGAATCTAACGTTTTGTGCAGGCATACAGTTGCTACCTTGAGGCCTTACGCATGCAACCAACTTTTGCTATTGCATGGTCAAATCTTGCGGGTCTTTTTATGGAGTCTGGAGATCTTAATAGAGCCCTTCAGTATTACAAGGTATGTTTGCCTTTCTTCCATATCCCTCATACTCGGTTTGGTTTTTTTTTTGCCAAGTGTCTCCTAGTCGATTATCTTAATTTTGCCTGGAATATAATTTGGCTTACTGCTTGAAGTAATTCTACAGTTAGCTTGCGATGATATTTTTTTTTTTTGGGATAGTTACAATAAAATTGTTGGACTCTTATCTTTTGTAAAAGTTTTCTATCTGTTATTTTATTGTTTGTTTCAACTGTTTTGTTTTAAAGTTCTCTCAACTTTATTTTAATGTCTTCAATTCCAGGAAGCTATTAAACTGAAACCTACCTTTCCTGATGCCTACCTAAATCTTGGAAATGTTTATAAGGTAAGCTGTCTTGCCTTTTGTCCTTAAGGTCAGATGGCTGCTAGTGCTTGGAATGGTATTCCGAATCAGAGAAAAACAAGATATTTCTTTTGACTTATCCAGGCTTTGGGAATGCCTCAAGAGGCTATTGTGTGCTATCAGCGTGCAGTTCAGACACGTCCAAATGCGATATCTTTTGGTGAGTGCAACTGCATTATATTATACGTACAAGTTATTCTTCTGCTGATTTTATTTCCCCTGAAAAGTTGTCTCGATTTTTTTATGTTATACTCCCTTGTTACCTGGAGGTGGTGCTTCCACTGTAATGTGCAAATCCTTTAAAATTCTTAGCCTGGCTTGTTGCTTAAAACTAAGTTCAGCTTCACTGGTGTTATCAATACTGTGCCTTTGTGGTAGCGTCTTGTTTTATGTTAAAAGTCATATTTAGTGAGATTTGAATTTGGGTTCTTATCAATGACTGATTGGATGCCTTGTTATGAACCTTAGGTTGGTCAAGTATATTTGATTTTCTGATGGATAGAACCTTGTTACCTGCCTATGGTTGTTGAGTCTATTACATTGTTGGCTTTTTAATGGTTCATTTTATGCATCTTGATAAAGCATTGGTAGCTGTTGAGCTTGAGTTTTTACTGTCATTCAGATGACCATCCATTGTATCACATGGTGCAGGTAACTTGGCTAGTACGTACTATGAGCGAGGTCAAACAGATATGGCAATCCTCTATTATAAGCAAGCCGTTGCGTGTGATCCTAGATTTTTGGAGGCTTACAATAATATGGTTAGTTTTCGTATTTCATGCCAAATTATTAATCAGTGTTGGGTTTGAAAATACAGTGCTCACTAACTTTCTGTTTGTTTTGTGGTGGGAATGGTAGGGTAATGCACTGAAAGATGTGGGCCGAGTGGAGGAAGCAATCCAATGCTATAACGTAAGTAATTTCTTATCTTTTTTCTTGTGGTTTGTTTTCACATATTTTTTAACATAAATTTGATTCTGTGGTGGGTGAAGCAATGTCTTGCATTACAACCAAGCCATCCACAAGCACTTACCAATGTTGGAAATATATATATGGAATGGTATGTGATTCTGAATGCCCGATGTCTCGTTTATTTGATTATTGGAAATAGGTGTTCAAGTTTTGCTAATGGTAAGCGAGACTTTTTCAAACATGCAGGAACATGTTGGCCACTGCTGCTTCATATTATAAGGCTACATTGGCAATAACAACTGGATTGTCTGCCCCTTTCAACAATCTTGCTGTGATCTATAAACAACAGGTAGTTGTTTGCTCTTTTATTATAGTTAGTTTCTTGTTTTCTATTTCTGCAATTTTCATTTCTCTGTTCCTTTTATTTTTAAGCTGAGGTCAGCTTTTATGTCTTAGCTGTATTATGACCCTTGTTCTTGTGTTCTTATGACAGGGAAACTATACAGATGCTATATCTTGCTACAATGAGGCTCTCCGCATTGATCCCTTGGCTGCCGATGGGCTCATCAATAGGGGTAACACTTACAAGGAAATTGGTAGAGTAAATGATGCAATCCAGGATTATATACGTGCTATCACCATCCGCCCAACTATGGCTGAAGCTCATGCAAATTTGGCTTCAGCCTACAAAGATAGGTATTGTAACTCTTCTTTTAGTGTTATTAATATAATATTGTAGATACCCTCTGTAGGATTCCAAAAGCCAAAACTTCTTTGGGGCTATTCATTCCTCTAGAATGTACGGAAGTGCAAGTGGAAAATTCAACTGAATTGAATGTGAATGCTACAGATTTTGGATTATTAAAAAAAAATCTTTCTTGTTGGGTTGAAAATGGTGTTATACCTAAATATTTTTGCCGTTCCTAACTTGGGATTCATATAATTTGCAGTGGACATGTGGAGGCTGCCATAAAGAGCTACAAGCAGGCATTGCTTCTTCGACCTGACTTTCCTGAAGCAACTTGTAACCTCTTACATACACTACAGGTATTTTCATAGCTATTTTATTCTTGCATTCTGTTTGCAATTGCATTAATATGCACTTCAAAGAAATTGCTGAAGACAGCTAAGTTGTTTGTTTTGTTGGACTTGACATGATTCAGCCATTTATATGTGATGGTCCATAAATGGTGTTTAGGTGCCATCTTCTGTCAGTAGACAATATCATAAATGTGACCTATATAGTTCACGATCGATAGAAAGTCATAGTTGCATGAAGCAAGGGATCATTCATCTGAACAGCTATTCAGAAATTCTAATGTACCTTTTACTGCATGATCATATAATTAGAGAAGATACTAGAAACAATATTCTAATGAATAAGTTGTGTCTTACTCAAAAAAAAGGAACAAGTTGTAACTGGTTTTATGCAGTTGGTCTTGTCTCTGTTCATGATGCTCAAATTTAGAATGGTCTAGAAACAGTGTCCGAATGAATTTAAATATATATGCATTTTAGATGATATGAATTGCCCTGATGGTCAGTAAGCACAATCAAGTACCAGGTGGGTAGCTTTTGTGGACATATTGGTGTTAGGTATAATTTTGATCATGAAATGTGTGGCACATCTTAAGATTTTGATTCGTGTAATGTTTCTCTGTAAATTGCACCATGTTTATCTATTTAGGTCAATAGTTTTGCATGTTTATTGGGGTGAAGTAACACAATTTGACTTTTTTCCTTTTTACTTCCAGTGTGTCTGTAGTTGGGAGGATCGTGATAGAATGTTCTCTGAAGTTGAAGGGATTATCAGGAGACAGGTCAATGTAAGATTTAATGTCTGCATCTTTAATTTGTGCTATTTTAGTGTTGCAGTTTCCCTTGAATATTTTTTTTCGGAGTTAGTGCTCCAATCACTGCAATTTTCATTTCAGATGTCAGTTCTTCCTAGTGTGCAACCTTTCCATGCTATAGCATATCCCATTGATCCAATGCTTGCACTTGAAATTAGGTAAGATTCTTATCTTATCATGATATGTAATTAATTGTGATTGTGATGAAAGACTTTTTCTTTTAACGTTTTGCATTCTTTTGGCAGTCGTAAATATGCAGCGCATTGCTCAATAATTGCATCTCGCATTGCCCTTTCTCCCTTCGATCATCCTGCCCCAATTCCTGTTAGGCATGATGGTGGACTTGAAAGATTAAGGGTTGGGTATGTGAGCAGTGACTTCGGTAATCACCCTTTGTCGCATCTTATGGGGTCTGTGTTTGGCATGCACAACAGAGAAAATGTCAAGGTTTGTAATTGGGAGCTTCTCTGATTTGCAAGCTAAAAGCTTCCTGGGTTTTCTACATGCATTTCTTTTGTCATTACATGTAAGAATTAACAAGATTGTGCAGGTATTCTGTTATGCCTTGAGTCCAAATGATGGTACTGAATGGAGACAGCGTACCCAGTCGGAAGCTGAGCACTTCATTGATGTCTCTGCCATGTCATCGGATATGATTGCCAAACTGATCAATGAGGATAAGATACAGATCCTTGTCAATCTCAATGGTTATACCAAGGTATGATGTTTTAATTTTCCTAAATGTTTCTGTTTTTTTTTTTTTTTTTTTTTGGTAAAAGATTAACATATAATTATTTGTCATTTAAATTCTTGACTTAAAACCATGGCTGTTGTTACTTTGCAGGGGGCCAGAAATGAAATATTTGCTTTGCAGCCTGCTCCTATACAGGTTTCATACATGGGATTTCCTGGAACTACTGGAGCGACTTACATTGATTACTTGGTCACTGATAAGGTGGGAATTGAAGGACCCTCTTTTAACAGTTGATGATTTAATGCCATTTTCTTTTCCTGAATTCTCTAACATGTCTCTTTATTACCAGTTTGTCTCACCTTTACGCTTTGCCCATTTTTATTCGGAAAAGCTTGTGCATCTTCCTCATTGCTACTTCGTTAATGATTATAAGCAGGTCAGTCTATTTTGGTATTATTATGCATTAGTTGTTGTATGCTTTATATCATCTTTTGTGGTCGTATTTTGGAAACAGGGAAGCTTATCTTTGTAACCATTTATATCATTTGCAGAAAAATCTGGATGTTTTGGATCCTAAGTGCCAGCCTAGACGATCAGATTATGGTCTCCCTGAAGACAAGTTTATATTTGCCTGCTTCAACCAGCTGTACAAAATGGATCCTGAAATCTTTAATGCTTGGTAATACAAGGATAGTCCTTGTTATATTTGTCAAATATGTGCAGTTGGATGCATTTTGGCTTCTCAGATTCATGTAATCTATTTTTTAGGTGCAATATTCTTAAACGAGTACCCAACAGTGCACTTTGGCTCCTTAGGTTCCCAGCTGCTGGAGAATTGAGACTCCGTGCATGTAAGTTACTGTTTAATTACATTCTGAAAAGAACTCTTTTCACTAATAACATTTTTTAATTTTTGAGTGCCTTTTTTGTTTCTGTATACTCCTTTCGTGAACTCTATGATCAAATATGAACTGAACACTGTGCACTTGATTGGTGGCCTTTATTCAGATGCTGTTGCACAGGGCCTGCAGCCAGACCAAATTATTTTTACTGATGTTGCCATGAAACATGAACATATCAGACGCAGTGCTTTAGCAGATCTTTTCCTTGACACGTAAACTTTTTTCCTCATTTTAATTAATCCCATCTTTTTTCTCCCTTTCTTTCTGTATGCTCATTAGCCTATCATAGTTGTTGCTTTGGTTCTTGATATCCTTTCAGGCCTTTGTGCAATGCGCATACTACGGGAACAGATATTTTATGGGCAGGTTTACCTATGGTGACTCTGCCCCTTGAGAAAATGGCTACACGGGTTGCTGGATCACTCTGTCTTGCCACTGGACTGGAGGATGAGATGATTGTTAACAGGTAGGAATTATTTGTTTGATGTACAAAACCTTAGACATTTGTTTGCTGGTGATGCACAATCAATGTAAGCCCATACATTCACTGTTCGGTTGGACAACAATTGAAAAGCAATATGACCTTAATTATCTGTATGATGCTATGAATCAATTAACCCAACTTCTTACATTAGGAAAAATGAGATGGTATGAAATGTTTTACTGCTGCTCTGTTGGGATTCCCCTTGTTTGCATGTTTTGTGTGCTTGTGCTTTATTTTTCTTTTTCACTATTTGGAAGAAAAAGCTCAATTTTTGACATTTATTTCCCATGATCCTACAGTATGGAGGAGTATGAAGAGAGGGCAGTAACTTTGGCATTGAATCGGCCCAAGCTCCAGGCACTTACCAATAAACTCAAGTCGGTGCGCCTGACTTGCCCTTTATTTGACACGGCACGTTGGGTGAGTTAATAACTGATAGTATGATTCCTATTACTTACGAGTTTTCTGTTTGATGGGAGAAGTGCGCAAAATTACAGTATTTGACGGAATTGCAGGTCAGGAATCTGGAGAGGTCATATTTCAGAATGTGGAATCTCCATTGCTCAGGACAGAAGCCCCAACACTTCGAAGTTATTGAGAATGACACGGACTTCCCTACGATGGTTAGGTAGACAGGGAAAGAAACATGACTGTAGATAAAAAAAAGCAAAAAGAAGTAATAGAAAGATTTGCATTTAGGGAAAAAATGATTGTTCACTTATTCAAATGACGCCGTGGCTGTTTATGATGTGAGAGTCAGACCAGTGCAGATGGATTCGAGTCGATGTACTTGTCTATTTAAGAAAGGATTGGTAAAACCATGGATATTTTAAAAGAAAATAATATAATTACAAGTTTCAACCCACCTATTTCTTTCTTTCATGGTTAAAACTCTTTTCTTTTACTATCATTATCAATCTTTATCAAATCTAAAGAAGAAAACCGAAATGGTAAAAATATTAGAATTATAGACTTCAAGCCATCGATGCATTTCAACAGACATGAGCCAAATAATAACCTAAAGAGTTTGAACTCAGCGTTGGCGGCTGACTTTTTGTTGGAAATGCTTTTGTAGAGAGCCAATTTGATTGAAAATGCTTATTAAAAGTGCTTTTGGTTGGAAAATGCTTTCGTTACACAACTTTTTGAAAATTGTCAAAATTTTTTGGGGTTTTTTTTTTCAATTCTATTTTTGGGGTCAATTTTAATTATGTCCAAGTTGAAAAAACATTCTTATTTATGTTTAGAAAGAGACAAAATTATCCCTACATTTTTTTAACTTAAATTTTCATTATTTTTAACAAATTTTGTCAAGAAAAATAAATATATGAACTATTTTTCTCTACAAAATTTGTCTGAGTTGAAATTTTACATAAACTCTCTAAAATAAATTTTATTGAAAGAAATAAGTATAAGAATTAAAATTTTTGCGTAAACCCTCTAAAGCTAATAAAGATTCATGAATATTTTGATAAGAAATGCTTCTTCTTGGACATAGCTAAGAACTAATTTTTAAGCTTTATATATTTATAAATGTACTAAAAGGTAATGCCATTGAATCAATTTTTCTTTCCATCAGAAAATTTTCCATCAGCGAAATCACCTTCAGATCAGTAGAAATGGTCAACATCAACATAACAGGTTTCTCCTCATTAGAAGCCCTCTTTAGCCTAATTCTTATCCTCGTCAAGAAGCCCTTCTTTGCAAATTCTTATTCACGTCAAAAAACTTTCCTAAGCATAATTCATGTCCTCATTAGAAGTCACCTTTAGAATAAGATCGGGTTTGGTCAAATTGCTTATCCTCTATCATAAAACATTTTTAGACCGAGGGCGAATTGGGTTGTCCTCAGATCATACTTTCAATTTAACTCATTCTCGTCATAAGGATAAATAAGTTCATCAAACTAAGGACAAATCATATTGTCCATGGATCATACTTACGAGAAATTCTATTTCACTAAGATTTTCTCATATAAGTTAGAGTTCTAGTAACGTTCTTTATCATGTAAGTTAGAGTTTTAGTAACGTTCTTTATTAACCAGATTCCTAACCTCACTTAAAAAAGACAAAGAAAGTAACGCTTAATAGAATTACAAAAAAGATAAATAATAAAGTTCTATTTGAATAAAAACTTATTTGAATTGTATTTCAGTTATAATAAGAAAATATTTAGAATCAAATACAAACCGACTAAGAGTTTTATTCTGACTACAATAAGGAGAAGTTATAAAACTATAAATAAAGGCTAAAATATTAGGAAAAGTATATGAAAATTCTTCCTTATTTTTTGCTTATTTTTTGTATGAAGTCATCTAGGAAAAAAGGGAAAAAAGAGGGATCAACGTCGTAATTATCGCCATTATTTTCTAAAAATCCTACAAATAACCACCCTAATTAAAGATAATATTTTACTAATTTAGGCATCGAAGAGTTATCGTGACTTGATCTATTTTTCACTTTTCTCGCTTTTCAGTAATCGTTGAAGTATTAGAAAAACCAATGAGATTTCATTGTAAAATATTTTTACCCAAGGACATTCCTCAGCCTGAGGAGGAAGATTTCACCAGATTTATTCCTCCAGAAAACTTAAATCATGTGTTAACATTGACAGGCTAAAATAAAGTATCAACATTTTCTTTAGACAAGGTGCTACATTAAAGGCGTCATACTAATAGCTGGTTTTGAATCCGGCTAGTGCTTACAGTCATGAGTTATTTGTTTACTTGGACTCTTAGAGGGCTCTAGTCTTAGGTTTTAATCCACGTGCCGAAATTGATGTTTATTTGAACCATCAAATTCTTTGCATGATCTTTTTACTCTTATTAATAATTTTTAAATCACTCTTTTAACTCTCTCAAATCTCTAACTATAGCAAATTTGTTACTCTTTTAAAAAAAACTCTCATTCAAAAAAAAATCTCTTTGTGGCTCAACGCTTTCGTAACTTTTTCACTTAACAAATTTTTTTTTTTAATCAAAGCTACTATAACTATCTTTAAGTTCTCTCAAGGTATGCATTTAACCACATTATTAATTTTTAATACTTCGGACAACATTTTTTTCATATATTAGTGTCATGAAATAATTTAATAAATATTTTAAAAAATATAACGAAGTATTTAGTGAACTAAAATGTTATAATTACGTTATTGTAAATTTATCATATTTATTGTAGTAAAAAAAGAGTTTTTGGTTTAATTACCAACATTTGAGAAATTCAGATATATAATATTATTTGACATTTAAGCTATAAACTGGAAACAAATTATCAAAATTGCAAAAAGTAACATCAAAATTCTTAATTTGGAACGGAGAAATCCAATTAGAACTCATGTTAAAAATAAAAGAGTTCATTGACAAATGCAAGATTTTTAGAGACGTACTTTTGTCAAATCAATCGAAGAAATGTTGAAAATTACCAACTCGTACACTTATCATAAAGTCACATTTAATATGTTTTCATGATAAGATTGTTTATGTTACACCGGATGTAAGATACATTTGTTATAATAAATGCTTCTCCATTTGTTTTGCTGCCAAGCGCCAGCCAAACAATTTAAAAAATAAAATAAAACAACTATCGACAGCCGATTTTGTAACTGGTTGTCCCCACAAGCACTAAACTAATATAATTAAAAAATATTATTTAATGATATAAATGTTATTTTAAAAATTAATTAATAATATTGCAATTGTATCAAATTTTAAGTTCTGGTTTTAAGTTGTGCGGTGCTCATTTCAAGCCCTGATTGTTTCAAGTTCATGCACTCAATTTCAATACAGTTATTTTAGTTTCAAGTTTGACATTACTGGTTTTGAGTATTTGTTTTATGTTTCAAGAATAATGTACAGTACTCATGGTGTGTTGACATCCTACGCATTATTGAGGGCAAAATATTTTAAGTCTTACACTGAATGTTACAAGTTGTATGCACTAGATTTTTAGTATTGTTTATTTCGTTTCAAGTTTGGCGTTGTTGGTTTCAAGTTTTTCCGTGTTGTTTGAATTTTAGTTTACAGTACTTATAGTCTGTCGACCCCTAACGCATTACTTAGGGCACTCTGTTTCAAGTCTTACAATGAATGTTTCAAGTTGTATGCATTGTGTTTCAAGTATTGTTCAGTCGGTTTCAAGTTTGGCATTGCTAACTTCAAGTCTTTACCTTGGTGTTTTAAGTATAGTGTATAGTACCCATGGTCTATAAACACCTCACACTTCATTGAGGACACCTTATTTCAAGTATTACACTAGAGGTTACAAGTTGTATGCACTAGGTTTAAAGTATTGTTTATGCAATTTCAAGTTTGGTATTGTTGGTTTCAAGTCTTTACTTTAGTGATTCAGGTGTGGTTTATAGTACCAATGATTTGTAGACACTCCACACAATAATGATGGCACCATTTTTCAAGTCTTACACTAGATGTTTCAAGTTCCATATACTCTGTTTCATGTACTGTTTATTTGGTTTCAAGTTTGGCGTTTTTGATTTCAAATTTATCTCTTGATGTTTCAATTGTGGTATACAGTACCCATGGCTTGTAGACACCTCACACATTACCGAAGGCACCTTGTTTTAAGTTTTATATTAGATGATTCAAGTTTCATACACTCAGTTTCAAGTATTATTCATTTGGTTTCAAGTTTGACGTTGTTGGTTTCAAGTCTTTGCCTTAGTTTTCAAGTGTTGTGTAAAGTACCCATGGTATGTAGACACCTAATGCAATACTGAGAGCACCCTTTTTCAAGTCTTACACTAAATGTTTCAAGTTGCAGGTACTCGATTTTAAGTACTGTTCATTTATTTTCAAGTTTGGCGTTGTCAATTTTAAGTCTTTGCTTTAGTGTTTCAAGTGTGGTGTACAGTTGCCATGGTCTGTAGACACCCCACGCATTACTGAAGGCACCATGTTTCAAGTTTTACACTAGATGTTTCAAGTTCCATCACTCAATTTCAAGTACTGTTCATTTGGTTTCAAATTTGGCGTTGCTAGTTTTAAGCTTTTGCCTAAGTGTTTTGAGTGTGGTGTACAGTAGCCATGGTCTATAGACACCTCATGCATTCCTGAGGGCACCATGCTTCAAGTCTTACATTGGATGTTTCAAGCTTTATGCACTCGATTTTAAGTATTGTTCATTTGGTTTCAAGTTTGGGGTTTTTGGTTTCAAGTCTTTGCCTTGGTGTTTCAAATATGGTGTAGAGTACCCATGGTCTGTAGACACCTCACGCATTACTGAGGACCCTATTTCAAATCTTACACTGGATATTTCAAGTTTCATGCATTCCATTTCAAGTAAAGTTCATTTAGTTTTAAGTTTGGCGTTGTTAGTTTCAAGTCTTTGCCTTCTTATTTCAAGTGTGGTGTATAATGCCCATGATTTATAGACACCTTATGCATTACTGAAGGCACCTTATTTCAAGTCTTGCACTAGATGTTTTAAGTTCCATGCACTAGGTTTAAAGTACTATTTATTTGGTTTCAAGTTGGCGTTGCTGGTTTGAAATTTGTTTTGCTATTTTAAGTTTCATACACTTGATTTCAAGTACTGTTAATTTGGTTTTATGTTTGGCATTTCCAATTTCAAGTCTTTCTCTTGGTGTTTCAATTGTGGTATATATTACCTATGGTATGTAGACAACTCACGCAATACTGAGGGCACCTTGTTTGTAGTCTTATACTGGATGTTTCAAGTTTCATGTACTCAATTTTAAGTATTGTTCATTCAATTTCAAGTTGATCATTGCTGGTTTCAAGTCCTTGCCTTGGTGTTTTAAATGTGATGTAAAGTACCCATAGTTTGTAAACACCACACGCATTACTAAGGGCATCTTGTTTCAAGTCTTTTAAATCTTTGCCTTGGTGTTTCAAATGTGGTGTAAAGTACCCATGGTATGTAGACACCTTATGGATTACTGAGTGCACCTTGTTTCAAGTCTTACACTGGATGTTTCAAGTTTCGTGCGCTCGGTTTAAGTATTGTTTATTTGGTTTCAAGTTTGGGGTTTTTGGTTTCAAATCTTTGTTGGCCTAGGTGGCACACCAAAGAGGAAAGTGGGGAAGGGTGGTTTGTGAATTAAGTTTTAACAAAATTTAAGAAAATTAACTCACCTAACTATGCTTTTGTTCAAGTAATGATATGAAATATATATAATAATCAAATCAATAAATTATAAATCCTTGAAATGTAAAAGATAAGGGAGTGAGAAAGCAAACTCAAGATTTATAGTGGTTTGACAAATACGACCTATATCCACTCTCTCGGATTCTGAGTACCGAGGTTATACTAGTCTTTTTGTTTAATCTGGATCAGGTGTAATCCAATTACAACTTCTTCTTAATGGTGAAAAGCAACTAAAATAACTTGTTTTAAACCGAGTGAAGTGTAACCCAACAATTACTTACTTTGAAAGGGTGAAGTGTAACCCAAAATCAAGAGTAATCCTAAAAGTGATTTAGAAGAAATATCCTCTTTAAAAAATTGATTTATAAATATAGCTCGCAAAGATTTTACACTCAAGATGAATTTGTAATTTAAAGTTCATTTGCTGTTTTTCAAAGATGTATCACTTGTTAAATATTAATCTTTCAATTCTTGCTCAGATTCGCTTGAATCACTTTCTCATCAATTGTATATCATGTGTATATATTGATCTCTATCAAGAAAGCTTTTTTTTTTATAATGCTATACATCTCCTTTGATTTCCTCCAACGAAAAGTTTGAAAAATATTGAGTGAAAAATATGTTGAGAATTAGCCGTTATGTTTGAAAATATTACTGTTATGTTTGAAATCGGTGTCATGTATCGATCTTTTTTTACTATGGTATTGATCAGTTCATTTAAATTCAAATCTGAATTTTTTTTCTACACCGAGTATTGATCTCTTCTTCTTCATATATCGATCTAGGCGAGTTCGTAAATAATTTTGAAGTCTCACACTTGAAAGTATTGATCTCTTTAGTGAAGGCATCGATATGGTCGAGCTTGTAATTTCTTGTGAAGTCTCAAACTTAACTGTACCAATCTGTTATGTGAAATATCGATCTTTTTTTTTATGTGTATCGATTTGGGTAACTTGATAATTTCTTTCGAAGTCTCTGACTTTACATGTATCAATCCTTTGAACTTTGGATATCAATCTCTGTTGAATATATCGATCAGTTTGTTCATTTGTCAATTGTTATAACTTTATGTATCGATACTGTTAACTTAAACACAAATTTCTCATAGAAAATTGTTTAGTTTTGCTCATAAATACAATCATATACAATTTTCTTCATACTTAACTTATTCTAACACATTTACATTAATTTAATATACATTTGACAAGTGAAATTGACATCATAACTAAAGATATACAAATTTTTTCATCATCCAAAATAAATAGGTATTCAATATGATATCATCAATCTCAACTCAAACTTTCCTTATACATATGATATCTTCAATTTCCAATTTTTTTTGATGATAACAAAAACATTGTTAATTACCAAGGTTTGTGTCAATTTCAATTCTCCCCCTTAATGAATTAGTTTAAATGCTCAATTTTTGTTAATTCATTTAGTCATTTTCATTTCAATCATTTTCCCTTTTAAGGTTAATAATCATTTCAATTCATTTATATCCTCCCCCATTTATTCAATCAACTTAATTAACTCATTTGTAAATTTCTCCCCCTTTTTGTCAACAATTAAAGAAGGCAATTTATCCAAACAATCAATTATGCAATCAATCAACAACTTAAACAATGTGAACAAAAACACTTAATTGTATTAAATATCAAAATTGTTCAGTACATGAGGACAAAACACAATCACATAACACAATCATCTAACTTAAAACTACTCTGTATTACTACTATCACTATCAATATGTACAAATCAAGATGTACGGGGCTATGATGTATACGACTACTGGTATTCGGGAGAAGGTGGTAGTGGACTGTGACACGCAGCCGTCGATCCTCAATAATATGCTAGAGTTGATCCTAGTGAGAGACTCTCCATGAATTTGAGAGTTTCTATTTGGAATTAGAGTGCTAGTCGATTGAGCTGAAAAATCGCATGCTCTAGCCTTTTGTCCATATAATACATCTAAGTTGTGATAGTAGTCTCAAGACTACTGACCTGATTGATGACATCAGAGATGGCGGCTCTGATCTCCTCCAGTATTGGCTGTAGACAATGATGTGGTTGGTACCGAAGCAGCGGGCTCAAGCACATCCTTTGGTGACAACTGGTCATCTTTCGCTCGAAGGGGAGCTGACTCATCCTCGGGCTAGTCTATAGGCTATGCTTGGCCTTTGTCTGGCGCCAAGTGCCTGAACCTCACCTAGAGTACCTACTCGTCATTTGCATTTTGCTCATAGTGCATGTGGAAAAGTGTAGTCTCCGATAGTGCATCGACTGCCAGAGGCTCAGTGGAATCGACCTTATCATAAATTCGTGTCGAACAGATGCTGATGATACTTGAAAAAATGTACACCTATAGTGCAAATGGCTTACTCTTGTAGTCATTATTTTAATCATAAACGTGATCAAATCTGGTCTTTTTTCTTCTATAATACATTGCATCAACCACATGTCCTTAAGAGTCATCTTTGAGAACCGTCCTGATCGTGCATTTAGATCGTATGACACAATCAAATGTAGAATTCGTTTGTGGAACCCCGAGGTGAACGGGTTTGTTGTCTACCTCCGTCATGGAGGGGTCCTTGAATAACACTTTGCTAGCCTTTAAGGCTTGAAAGTGGCTCATCGGATAGAACTCTCCTTCAAC
>JAXCLQ010000006.1:14611009-14652211 GCA_035584115.1 Cedrela odorata | reverse complement strand
TACCCTAGATAACATACTAGCATCAACCTCAAATTCATGTCCTCTGATTAAGGTGGTGAAGTTTGCCATCCTCATTCTCTGTGAATAAGGGGCTTTCACATCCAAGTTCGAGTAAAACATCTTTACTAACGTGTCAAAACACATCCCTCTTTGCTTCAGAAAATAGGTCCAATGGAATTCTTCGAACTGTTAATGGTAAGGAAATTAAATGGACGCTAGAAAATTAAAGTCTATTACCCATCCTAGTGCTACCTTTCCATGTAAATATTGGCTTCCGTTGTTCTTTGCATTTTACATTGAGAAACTTTCAAATTTTTAGTGCGAGGCATTTTCGAATCTAGTGAGAGAGATTTGAGAGGTTTTTTAAAGTTGACTCTAAAGAGAGAAAGCTTTTGAGATTTTAAACTTTTTAGTTTTTCAAATTTAAAAAACGTAAAATCCTGTAAAAATATTGATACATTTATTGATGTATTGATCCGTTTTCATACTGGAAAGAATGTATCGATTTAACTTTAAGAAAGGTTGATACTTTTGTCGAAATTTGGGAAAGTATTGATACATTTAATCTAGGTTATCGATACCTTTATCATGATAACACTTGTTATTCATGCATTTAATTTTGGTGGCTCTTTTAGAAACTTTTGAACTCCTTGATTGACACATGTACGACGCTTTAAATATGCATTTATTACATTTGCCTTACACTAAGGCATCGATCCTACCGCGAAAAGGTATCGATACTTTCTGGAATTAATTTCTAATATCAATACAACTTATTGATGTGTCGATTCTAATTTAAAATTAGTTAAGGTATTGATACTTTCATAAGAGCATATCGATTCTTTGCAAAGGTATCGATACTTGTAAAACAAAGAATCGATCCAAATTTTTTTAAAACAGAAAATAAAAACAAATAACAAGCACAAAGATATTCAACCAAAAATCAATCAATTTTCATCATTCCTAATTCATTTACGATAGAACAAAATTGTTCACGATCAAGAAGTTTTATCAACTAATTGATCATTTGTGCTAACATGCTCTAGATGAACCTCTTTTTTACTAACATGATCTCTAATAAAATGATGGTAGATCTCTATATGTTTAGTTCTAGAATGATGCACTGGATTTTTAGTTATATTAATAGTACTGGTGTTGTCACACAGAATTGGAATCTTGTTAATGTTCATGCCTTAATTTTGTAATTGATATTTAATCCATAAGAGTTGGGCATAACAACTACCTACTAATATATATTATGCTTCAATAGTTGATAATGCAATTGTATTTTATTTCTTGCTAAACCAAGATACCAGTGCATTTCCTAGAAAATAACAAGTGTCACTTATGCTTTTTCTATCTATTTTACAATTCTTATAATCAGCATCTGAATATCCTTTCAAGCCAGACTCACCATTCTTTGGATAAAATAATTATAAGTTAGGTGTAGTTCTCAGATATCTAAGGATTTGTTTTGCTACAACTAAGTGTGATTCTTTGGGATTGGATTGAAATTGTGCACAGATACAAACACTATAAAGAATGTCAGGTCTAGAAGTAGTCAAATAAAGTAGTGAACCTATCTTGCCTCTATACAGTTTGGGATTGATATTCTTTCCTATTTCCTCTTTATCTAAAGAAGTAGATGAAGCTATAAGAGTGTGTATGGATTTTTCCTTCTATTAGCTCAAACTTTCTCCCATCATGCTCATTTTAATTAACTTTTCATAAGATTTGAAAATTTAGTATATAAGGATTTATTTGTGCTTCCAAAAATAATATCATCAACATAAATTTGAACTAATGAAATATCATCATTTTTTGTTTTGATAAAAAGTGTAGTATCAACACTCTCCTTATAAAATTATGCTTAAGTAAAATTCACTAAGTCTTTCATACCAAGCTCTAAGAGCTTGTTTCAATCCGTAAAGTGCCTTAGTGAGTCTATAGACATGATTTATAAATTTATAATTTTCAAAACCTAGAGGTTGTTCTGTATATACTTCTTCATTTATAAAACTATTTATAAAAACACTTTTGACATCCATTTGATAAGGTTTGAAATTCATAAAATATGCAAATGCTAAGAGCATTCTAATGGCTTCTAGTCTAGCTACCAGTGTATAGGTTTCATCATAATCTATTCCTTCTTTTTTACTATAACCTTGTATAACTAGTCTAGCTTTATTTCTAGTGATTGTAACATTTTCATCAAGTTTGTTTCTAAACACCCACTTAGTACCTATTGTTGAATGATCATTAGGCTTAGATATTAAGGTCCATACTTCATTCCTTTCGAATTGATTTAGCTCATCTTGCATAGCCATCAACTAATTTTCATCCTCTAAAGCTTACTTAATGTAACTTGGTTCAATTTGAGATACAAATACTAAATTTTGAATTTCTTCTATATTTTGAGGAATTTCCTTATCCTTGAGAAGGATCTCAAATGATTTGCTTTTTTGGATGATTTTTGACAAATTTTCACGCTTTAGGCAAATCATGTGTAGGTTGTTCTTCTTCAACAACTTCTTTATTCTTTTCTTTGGAGACATTACCTAGATTTAAGTTTTCTATATTTTCTACAATTTCAAGTTCTTTTTTCTTTTTCTTTTTTTTTTGCTATTAATTTAGCTAAGTCAAGATCAAATTCATCAAAAGTAACATATATAGTTTCTTTCACGACTTGAGTTCTCTTTTTAAAAACCTATAGGCTTTGGTTTTAGAAGAATATCCTAGAAATATCCCAAGGTCAGATTTTGCCTCAAACTTTCCAAGATTATCTTTAGTGTTAAGAATATAACAATTACATCCAAAGACACAAAAATACCTAACTTTGGGTTTCCTTTGATAGATAAGCTCGATAGATAAGCTCATAAGGTGTTTCACTTCAAATTTTTCTTATTAGAATCATGTTTGTAATATGACATACAATACTTATGACTTCAACCCAAAAGCATTCAGATAGATTATATTCACTAAGCATGGTTTTTTTCTTTTCTTGCAAGGTTCTACTTTTTCTTTTAGCAACTTTATTTTCCTACAGAGTTCTAGGTGAAAATAATTATGAGAATAAACATTCTCATTACAAAGATTTTCAAATTTTTTGTTAAGAAACTCCTCACCTTGATCACTTTTAATCTTTACAATCTTATATCTAATTTCATTTTGGATTTTCTTTAAAAAATTTTCAAATGTTTCAAAAGTGTTACTCTTATTTCTAAGAAGAATACCCACGTGAATCTAGAGTAATCATCAATAATTACATATGCATAGAGTTCCCCTCATAAGGATATAATCTTATTTAGTCTAAAAGGATCCATATGTAAAAGTTCTTGGGGTCTTGTTGTAGAAACTAGATTCTTCAATTTAAACTTGTTTTCTAAGTTGATAATGACCACACACTTTATCTTTGGTAAAGTTTAGATTAGGAGGGTCTCCTAATAAACCTTATCTAGCTAATCTTTGTATGAGATCCATGCTACAATATCTTAATCTTCTATGCCATTTCCAAGAATCATCACCTAGAACTTGCAAACATATATCATTCAATTCATTCAAGTTATCTAGTTCTATGATGTACACATCATTATTTCTATGTACATAGAATAATTTGTTAGCATGCTCATCAAACACTTCACAACCATTTTTGAGAAATATAACTTTGTATCCATAATCACACAACTAACTAATAATAAGCAAATTATATTTCAGGCCTTCAACATATAAATCATTTTTAATTAAAATGTAGTTTATGCCAATGGTTCCAATACCTTTCACCTTGCCTTGGCTATTGTCTTCAAAAACTACGTCTTTTCTATCTTCTTTTTTTAAGAGGAGAAATAGTTTTTTATTTCTTTTCACGTGTCTTCAACAGCCACTGTCGATGAATCACTTTTTCTTGTACTTGTTGCTCTTCACATGATTTTCCTTCAAAATAGACAAATTTATTTTGGTATCCAAGTGACTTTGGGTTCGAAAAAGTTAGTAACTCCCTTTGGAACCCAATTCAATTTTCCACATATATTCCTATTAGTTTTAGAGCCTTTGGGAATCCACATTAATTTTGATCCATTGTACTTACGGTTCTTAAGGGCACATGCATAACTATAATGACCCTTTTTGCAACAATAGTGACATGTAATGAACGGACTATTTTTTTGACTTAATTTAACAAAATATTTTGAATAAGCCTTTTGCTTAGCATTTTGTTTGTAACCAAAATTGACTTTATCAAAAACAAGTCTTTGATTAACTAATAATTTTTCCAAAGTTTCTTTTCCTTAAGTAAATTTTGCTAACAAACTATTTAAATCTTTGACCTTATTCTTAAGCAAATCATTTTCTTTAATCAAGATATCCAAGGATATACAAGATTCATGTTCTTTTGCCTTTTGCTTAAGTTTATCATTTACTTTAATAAGCAATAAATTTTTCTTCCTTATTTCTTTACGCTTATTAAATAATGATTTAAAGTAATTTCTAAGTTCATTATATAATTTAAATAATTCTTTATATGTTATGTCATGCTCACTATTACTATCTTCACTATAGTATGATTCATATGATGTACTATTAAATTTAGAGCATACCTTATCATCATCCTTCGCCATGAGACATAAATTTACAAATTTGCTCTCGGATGATGAAGAACTTGATTCTTCAATGGAGTCAGCCCATGTTGCATTCATCACTTTTTTCTTACCTTTTTTGTCCTTCTTAGATTTCATAAGACATTCTGGTCTTGTGTGGCCAAGCTTTTTGCATTCATAGTAAATGATATACCTTCCTTATCCTTGTCCCACTTGTATCAATTTTTTTCAAAATATTTTCTTTTGTTATTTTTAATCCATTTGGATTTCCCTTTCTTGAAGTATCTCTTCATTTGCTTTACTATGAACACGAGGTTTTCTTCTTCATCTAATGTAACATCATTTTCACTTTTATCTTGTCTTCTACTTTTCAAAGCGAGGTTCTTTCTTCCTTTATCTTTATCTTCATCTTCATATCTTTTTGCTTCCAGTTCATATGTCATTAGTGAACCAAGAAGTTCTTCTAGTGGTAAGGTCTTAAAGTCTTAAAGTCTTTAGATTCTTGAATTGTAGTGACCTTTGCTTCCCATGACCTAGGTAAAAATCTCAAAATCGTTCTTACAATATCAATGTTAGAATATGATATACCTAATTATTTTAAGTCATTTGTAATATTAGTAAATCTAGTAAATATCTTGTTGATGTCTTCCTATGGTTTCATTTTGAACAGTTTATAATCATGCACTAATATATTAATTTTAGAATCTTTGACTCTATTAGTGCCTTCATGTATAACCTCTAACATTTGCCAAATTGATTTTTCATTTTCGCATCCAGATATTTTATTGAATTTAAATCTATCTAATGCACAGTAAAATATGTTTATTGCTTTGATATTTAATGTGTAGAGATTTTTCTCTTCTAAAGTCCAATCTCTCCTAGGTTTTATTTAGGTATCCTCATCATTTTTGGTAGATTGAGTATATCATTCCTCTATAATATTCCAAATTTCAAAATCAAGAGTAGACAAGTAAATGGACATTCTCTTTTTCCAAAAAGCATAGTCATTATCATCAAAGAATGGTAGTCTGTTTGTAGATTGGCATTCAAATGTTTAGGATGGTATATTGCTAAAGGTGGCCATAATCTCTACTACTCTAGGTTGTTAAACCTATATAAAAAGAAAAGCTTTGACTCTTATACCACTTGTTGACGTAGGAGGCACACCTAAGAAAGTGGGTGAATCAAGTTTTAATAAAATTTAAGAAAATTAACTCACCTAACTATGCTTTTGTTCAGGCAATGATATGCAAATATATACAATAATCAAATCAATAAATTATAAATGTTTGAAAAATAAAAGATAAAGGAGTAAGAAAGAAAATTTGAAATTTATAGTGGTTTGGCAAATATAGCCTACGTTCACTCTCTCGGATTCTCAACACATTGAGGTTTTACTAGTCTTTTTGTTTGATCTGGGTCAAGTGTAATCCAATTACAACTTCTTCTTAACAGTGAAAAACAACAAAAATAATTTGCTTTAAACCGGGTGAAGTGTAACCCAACAACTATTTACTTTGAATGAGTGAAGTGTAACCCAAAATTAAGAGTAATCCTAAAAAGGATTTAGAATAAATATTCTCTTTCAAGGATTGATTTACAAATATAACTTACAAAAATTTTACACTCAAGATGCAATTTAAAGCTCACTTGGTGTTTTTCAAAGATGTATCACTTATTAAATATTTATCTTCCAATTCTTGCTCAGATTTGTTTGAATCACATTCTTATCAATTGTATATCATGTGTGTATATTGATCTCTATCAAGAAAATTCTTTTTATAGTGATGTAGATCTCTTTTGATTTCTTCCAACGAATACTTTGAAAAACCTTGAGTGAAGAATCTATTGAGAACTAACCATTATGTTTGAAAATATTACCATTATGTTTGAAAATATTACAGTTATGCTTGAAATCGACATCATGTATCGATCTCTTTTGACTCTAGTATCGATTTGTTAAATTAAATTCAAATTTGAATTTTTTTTTCGACATCGAGTATCAATTCTTCTTCTTCATGTATCGATCTAGGCGAGTTTGTAAATAATTTTGAAGTCTCTAACTTGAAAGTGTCGATGTTTTTAGTGAAGTATGGTTCTGGTTGAGCTAGTAATTTCTTGTGAAGTCTCGAACTTAACTGTATCGATTTGTTCTAGTGAAAGTATCGATATAGGACAAGTTATAAATAGTTTCAAAGTCTCTAACCTTGAAAGTATTGATCCTTTTCTTTATGTGTATTGATCTAGGCGACTTGGTAATTTCTTTCGAAATCTCTGACTTTACATGTATCAATCATTTAAACTCTAGATATCAATCTTTGTTGAATGTATCATTCTGTTTATTCATGTGTCAATCTTTATAACTCTGTGCATCAATACTGTTGACTTAAATACAGACTTCTCACAAAAAATTCATTAGTTTTGCTCATAAACACAATTATATATAATTTTTTAATACTTCACATATTCAAACACATTTACATCAATTTAATATACATTTTACAAGTGAAATTGACATCATAACTAAAGATATATAAATTTGTTCATCATTAAAAATGCATAGACATTTAGTATGATATCATCGATCTCAATTCAATCTTTCCTTATGCATATGATATCTTCAGTCTTTGCATTGGTATTTCAAATGTGGTGTAAAGTACCCATGGCCTGTAGGTACCTTACTCATTATTAAGGCTCTTTTCAATTTTTGCCTTGGTATTTCAAATGTGGTGTAAAGTACCCATGTTCTATAGAGACCTCACGCATTATTAAGGGGACCTTGTTTCAAGTGTTGCACTAGATGTTTCAAGTTGCATGCACTCGATTTTAAGTATTATTTATTTGGTTTCAAGTTTGGGGTCTCCAGTTTCAAATCTTTGCATTGATGTTTCAAATGTGGTGTAAAGTACCTATGGTCTTTAGACACCTAACGCATTACTTAAGGAACGCTATTTCAAGTCTCACATTGGATGTTCCAAATTTAATGCACTAAATTTCAAGAAATATTTATTTAGTTTCAAGTTTGGTGTTGCTAATTTCAAGTCTTTGCCTTAGTATTTCAAGTGTAATGTAAGGTACCCATGATTTGTAGACACCCAACACATTGCTGAGGGCACCTTGTTTTAAGTTTTACATTCAATGTTTCAAGTTTCATGTAATTCGTTTCAAGTTTTGTTCACGGCATTTCAAGTGTTGCATTGTTTGTTTTAAGTCTTCTCTTTGGTATTTCAAGTGCAGTGTATAATACCCATGGTTTATAAAAATGTAGTGTATAATACTTAAAAATTGTTTCAAGTCTAAAACTAGATGTTGAAGTTCAATTGAGGATGTTACAAGTTCACCTCGGTTTTATTTGAAATGTGTCGGTCTGTTACAAGTCTTTACCTTGGTATTTCAAGTCTGGTGAACAATATATGGTCATTAAACATCCTATGCACAGTTGAGGGCACCCAGTTTCAAGTTTTAAACTAGATGTTTCATGTTTCATGCACTCTATTTCAAGTTTAGTTCATGGCTTTTCAAATTTTGCATTGTTAATTTCAAGTCTTTGCCCTGGTGTTTCAAGTGCAGTGTACAATATCCATGATTTGTAAACACCCCACGCATTGTTGAGGGCACCTTGTTTCAAGTATTACATTAAATGTTTCAAGTTACATGCATTCTATTTCAAGTTTTGTTCATAACGTTTCAAGTTTTGCATTATTTGTTTCAAGTCTTAACTTTGGTGTTTCAAGTCTTATGAACGGTACCCATGGCTTGTAAATACCCCACAAGTAATTGATTTAACTCAAAAAAAAATGTCAAAATTAAGAGTAGACTATAAAACATGCAAATTTAGTATGGATAAAAATAGATAATTTTATCATATCCATTTTTTTTGTGCTTGTTACTATCCGATTAGAACAATTGAGTGTAAGAATGGCCTCTTTACTTCAACGTCGATAATTAAGGGTAATTGCTAAATGAAATAGGATTAATTCAAATACTACTTTATGCCAAATAAAAAACATAGGTTAATTCTCTTGATTATGTTATTAATTAAATATTAATAATATAAAATTGATTCATTGAATTAGAGATTAACTATATGTTATCACATTAATTCTAGCATAGGTGCATACTACCCACTTAAATTATGGTATCACCTATTTTCTATGGTTAAACCTTATATATTAATCCAATAATAATAATAATAATATTAACTTATTAATTATATAATTTAATATAGTATAATATTAATTGTATAATTTACTATGATGATAGTTATTTCAAATTTTGCATTATAAACTCATTTTTTGTATACTACATTGATATTACTTTTTACACGTGTTTCATGTTTTGTGTTACATATATCACGTTCGATGTTAATCATTTTCAATTTAGTATCAACATGTCGACTCTCTGTCCATTTCAATTTTAAGGTATTATTTAAGGTTTTAGATCAGTGGTAACTAGTGGAGATTGGAGAAGAAATTGATCAATTGCATTTTGGTCTCTTTTATTCAATTTTTTTCCTAATGAAGATAAAATATGCATTTTTTATAGGGTGTGAAGCGGTTTTAGTTCGACCCAAAACCAACAAAAACTAAATCGAAAAAACTAATTCAAAATAGGAACTGATTATTTTAGAGTAGGTTCCGGTTCAAAAAAAATTAAAAATTGATTTTTTTTAGGGTAGGTACCATTTCTAAAGATTGTGAAAAAGGAACTAAACCGAAGAACTGGTTCGATTTAAAAATAAAAAATTATTTTTCAAGCCAAATGAATTGAACCCAATCTCATATTTAAATAAAAATTTTTAATCATTAAACTACATATATAAAGTTACACAATTTATCATATTATTTATTAAAGAGAGCACTCTTTATTCGTTGAACTACATAGAAAAAATTAATTAATCAATGTATTTATAATATTTTATTTAACTTAATTTATTATATTATTTGTATAATAATTTAATAAAATTGTGATGTGTATATGTTTATTTTAAAATTGTTAAACAAGTTAACAATTATAATAAATAATATATACATGGTATAATATTATTATATATATAATTATACCATAATAAATAAAATATTCTCTTTTTAGTGATGTATAATATTAACTCTAGTAATAATATAATATTTTTTTAATAATTTATCGTATATCAATTTTCTTTAAAAATCTATTTCTTTTCTCTTTCGTTCACTTAATTTTTGTCATGTATACAATACTTTTATAATTTAATTTCATTAATTTTATTTTTTTTAAGAATTTTTTTGAGTTAAAAAATTAGAGAAATTGAAATAATTGATAAATAAGGTACATTATTTTCAAACCGGAACCAAATTGAAATTGAAAAAAAGGGTTCTCCGTTAAATAAGATAGGTTCCAATTCTAAAATTTAGGAATCAAATTATTTATGATAGGTTCTGATGGTTCCGATTCTGAGTGAAATCGGAACTTGAACCAGTTTTGCACACCCCTAATTTGTTATTATTAGGTGTAAGCCATTTTGAGACATTATTAAGCCGTTAAATCATTTGGGTCCATTCCAACTATTTTCAAAATCCATTAACCCGAAGGTAATAAAAATTTATGTCAAAGGCGTTAGGGAAAAATAGCATAGTTGAGTTTAATATTTAACTAAGTCCAGGGACTATTATGTTATTTTTTTGTACACTTGTAAAAGTAGACAAATGAAGGCGCATATTTCAGTCAACTGCATAAATAATTTTGTAGAGTTATTCAACCAGCAAAATGTTTTACCATTTACACAAAGATATTTTAGTTGACTAAAAAAACAAAACAAATTCAACTGCCATTTCTTGTCACACCCTAACCTTGGGGGCCTCTTATGACAATCACCACAGACCATCATGATACACCCTATACTCCAAAATGTATCAAGAGAGCTTGTAAGGCTTCCATGTAAACATCTAAAACCTGAAAAATAGTTCATATTAAAATATTCCCTCCATGTGATCATTAATATCAAAGAATTGATCTCCGTGATCAATTCATCCACAACACAAAGTTAATAATTAAAATATCAAAATCTTGGGAATCATACCCAATCCAGTTTGAACATATATAAGTATTACATAAACATTTAGTTTCCAAATACATTACAAAATCCAAGTAGAAATATTCAGTAAATTATATCTAGTGGACTCAAAGTACATATGTGAGTCTAAAAAGAAGACTTACCGAGAGAGTCATAGGCTCTCTATCGCTACCACTAGCCCAACGAGTACTAGGGCGCCTAACCTAAAAACTGTAATGGTGAGGAACGAGTATACAACTATACTCAATGAGTAAATAAAGTACAGACATATATACATACATGCACACGCATTTCCAAATACAGATATTGGAATTTTATTTACATCATGCTCTCAAGAACATATATATTTTCACAAAATTAAATTATGAGAAAAATAATTCATTGATCTACAAACAGTTTCAAATGATCCAAACCCGGTATGCCATACTTTCTTGACCGCTACCTTGGCCGAGGTAACGTCGAAACTATCAATGAGTTTTTCATGCATAAAACTATATGAAATACATTCTTTATAAAATAGCAAATTATATCTCATGTTTTACAAAATCACTTTATTAAGATAAAACATGAATTATAAAATACCGCCCGTTTCACTGATATTGGCCCCTAGTAATCGCTTGGTGATACTAACGACTGTCCTCGTCGTTTCCGTCAAATCCAGAATAACCCTATCAAGTCACCAGGACTTTTCATAAGGTATCTATATAACCGCAAATTTGCGCGTTCGACACACAGTGGGCTTGCCATGGACATTCTCTTTTATACTGCCCCACTGCGGCTCCACTTACTTATGCGGCCTCTCAATAGATCCGTTTATAGGCTACCTCCTTATATATACAGTTAAATAATAGGCCTACTAGCCATACATCAGGCCTATTGGCCATAAATCAATATCTGGCTTAACCAGCCACATTACCAATAATATATGTATTAAAACAAAATTATTTACAATCAACAATTTTAAAACATATAATCAAATCCCAGTCTCCCCGACTATTTCATTATGTATATTGAATAACATTTAATAGCAGACCAAGTAATCAAATCAACCCAATATCATGCACTTCACATAAAACAGTTTAACTTCAAATTTCTTTTAACATTAAAATCCCTTGTTTAACACACAAACAATACATATATGTATAACATACATATATCAATATAATATTCATGTATGTATAAATTTACTCACAGTAATGAGAGAGTAACCACTCTCACTACGGATTCTCGTTTCTACTAAATCCTTCTATCGAGTTCTCGATGCCTAAATAACACATGTTGAATAGTATCAATATTCAATTCCATTCATACTTTTATAAACCATTAATTTGATACATGTATGCATGATAGGTATTAGTCATATACATATACCTATTAACTGTTTTGACATTTTAACCTCAAAAATGATCTTAATCAGGTCAACCTTAGTATTTTGTCATAGAGCTTAGAAAGAGCTTTCTGTTGATACCTAGTACATCTCCTAACTCTTTCTGGTTCCAAAGTTATGACCTCTTAAAGTTTGACACTCATTTTAGCTCGGTTCAAAAGCATTGGTCTCGGATTAGGGACAATTAGCTCGGCTCGGTACTATTGAGCTTGATATAGGATATCAAGTTATAGAGTTCAAAAAGAGCTTTTCATTGATACCTTGTACGTCCCCTAACTCTTTTTGTTTCTGGATATAAAGTTATGACCTCTAGAAGTTTGACACTCATTTTAGCTCCATTCAAGAGCATTAGTATCGGATTGGAGACAATCAGCTCAGCTTGGAACCATTGTGCTCAGTATAGGATATAAAATTATATATCTTGGAAAGAGTTTTCAATTGATACCTTGTACGTCCTCTAACTCTTTCTGGATCCAAAGTTATGACCTCTAGAAGTTTGACACTTATTTTAACTCGATTCAGGAGCAATGGTCTCGAATTGGAGACAATCAGCTCCATTTGGCACCATTGTTCTTAGCATAGGATATTACATTATAGATCTCGAAAAGAGCTTTCTATTGATATCTTGTACGTTTTTTAACTCTTTCTGGATCCAAAGTTATGACCTCTAGAAATTTGACACTTATTTCAGCTCGATTCAAGAGCATTAGTCTCGGATTAGGGACAATCAGCTCAGCTCAACACCATTGTGCTCGGCATAGGATATCAAGTTATAGAGCTTGGAAAGATATTTCCATTGATATCTTATACTTATCCTAACTATTTCTAGATCCAAAGTTATGACCTCTAGAAGTTTCGACACTTATTTCAACTCGGTTCAGGAGCATTGGTCTCGAATTGGGGACAATTAGTTTGGCTCTGCAGCTTGGTTAGGCACCATTGTGCTTGGCTCAAGTCATCATTTTATAGAGCTCAAAAATATATTTCCATTGATATCTTGTACGTCTACTAACTCTTTCTAAATCTAAAGTTATGACCTCTTAAAGTTTGACACTCATTTTAGCTCGGGTCGGGAGCATTGTTCTCTAGTCAAGACCATTGGTCTTGTGTTAGGACCATTGTCCTCTGGTCAAGACCATTGATCTTAGATCAAGACCATTAGTCTCTAGTCAGGACCATGAACAGAACAGTGAGCCCAAGCATGCTTTGTTTTTGTGAGCAACGGAAGCACGACGCACGAAATCATTTTCGAGCGCGTGACCGCTGCAGGGGAGCCATGACCATCACATGGCCATGCGAAAATAGCTTCCTATCTGATATGTACATGCACACAAGCATGTTTTGGCTTTCAAAACAATTTTAAAATTATAATCAGAAGCTTAGAAGTCTTACTCCTTTGTTGTAATCCGGTGCAGTAAGAAAACACCTCACCTACTTCCACATATTAGAGTGATGATGTCAATTCCAGTTTATTTGTGATTTTCAAGCTTTGGTTTAAGGTTCAACAAGCTTACCAAGCTTTCTCTCTCTAGATGCTCTCTTCTCTCTCTTCTGTTTTTGCTCTAGTTCACAACCAAGCATAACTAAGCTTACTTCACTAACCGCTCACAGTTGAAGAAGAAGAAGAAGACTTACTCAGTTTTACAAAACCAGAGAAGGCACCCTTACATTCTCTGTATGTGTTAGGCTTAACACACTTAAGCCTTGTTTTCATTTTTCTACCGATGTCACCTAATGAATTAATTAACCCACTTGCATTCAATTCAAGAATTGAATTAATGCAAACAATGAGTCATGGGATTAGGTTGGTGAAATGCATTGATTACTCTTAATCAATTGCATGTATTATAATAATACACACACACACACATATATATATTAATATAGGTATTTATTATTGTATATATATCTATACAATAATAAATACCTAATATATATATATATATTATTACTTTAATAATATATATATTAACAATTAATATTAAGATATTTTTATTTTATAATTACATTAATCATATTAAATATAATATCTATATATCAATATCATAATACCCGTAAATTATATTTATGGTATCCTATAATTAAACTAAAATATTTACCACACTTACGCGTGCTAGCGCGTTAAAGCTGAAAAATATATTCTTTATAATAAAGAATTAAATTGCTACCAGATCAAAATTTGTACAATATCATTAACCAATTAATAATTATTGTATAGTAGCAAATGCCATCATCATCAAGTAATCGATTATGTGTGTGACCCCTTAGGTCTACTGTGAACTGAACATAGGTAATCACGTACTCCTTCATATCACTTTGGTACAACTCTTTGTAACCAAAGTTCTCAATGATTATGTGCAACATCTAGCAAGATGCCACAACCTCAGATCCTAATGAATCCATATAGTCGTACATTCATGTAGTAGAGTTCCTCTGCTGTCGACTCACAATCAAATGCGGGTTATAAAATCGTCAAACCCCTAAATCAATCATAGGAATAGGGTCTCAAATCATATATGAGAATTATGTATTCGAAAACATGTACTCTGGTCAGAGATTTCATTTCTCATGTATGACATACCCACCTAGAATCTCAAGCTCAAATATCTGAGCTAGTAGATTCCATCTTGGTCATCACCTATCCTCATACACCAAGAACACACTGCCACCAAGCTTCTTTCACCAAGTGTGGCTAGCCCAATGCAATATACACAAGTGAACGATGTGTCTCAATGCAGAAGGCAGTCGTGACACCTCAGATCAAAGAACCAATGGTACACTAGTACGGCTGAGTGATATATTATTGACTGTGGATAATCACCTATGTGATTCGTCACGTTTAGTTATGTTCAGTAACATGTTCTCCAAAGTATTACTCATGTTTTTGCTTTTGTGACATGAGACTCGTCACCTAACTATTAGCATCAAATACTAATCCTTGGCAGCATCAAACATGCCAGTCATGCGATGTCATACTCCCATATGACAATACCTCAACTAGGAACTGATTCGGATGTATTTAAATCAACTCTGTATTTATATCTACAACTCCTTGCAGATAGAGTTCTAACGTCATAATATATCACGATATCTTATTCTGCGTTTTATATACAATATTTATATTTATATATATACACAACTGAATATGCAAAATGATATAAATGTCATTTTATTAATCGTAAACTAATTTATAATTAATTACAAAGTTATATATATATATATATATAAGGATGATATCCCTAAACCGTATGACACGATTGATTTTATGGCATATCTCCACCATACCATTGGTCTCAGATAAAGACCATTAGTCTCAGGCTAGGAGCATATACTTAAAATTTAAATTTTCAAAGGACGAAACCTGACTAAATTAAAATATTTCTAGGGCTTTTTGATAAGGCAAATGAGCTCGGATTTGGTATTATACATGTTCAAAAGGGTTTTCAGTGTAGAACAATTTAGTCTCTAATAATATTTTCCTAAAAATGTCTCTAATCTCCAAAAACTGAGGATAACCATCAAAAGGTCCAAATTGTTTGCATTATTTTCTTTCTCTTCCAAACCAATTCTGACCTTAATCCATTTACGTACTAACTCAAACTCTTAAACTTATTTCAACACTTCAAGAATAATCATTAAAGAGACTTATTCATATTATTATGATCAATTTAACGCAATGCCGCAAATGGAAAATTTAACTCATGCACAGTAAAATCCATTTAAAGATTTATACTTAAATGAATTTTAAAACTTATAGATAGGTGTAATACTTACCAAAATTTAAGAGAAATCCTTTGATGTGCTTGAAATTCTTGAACTTGAAGAATCCTCCAAATTGACTTCAATCCTAGCTTTCTTTCTTGCTCCTTTTTGTCTATACTAATCCAAAATTGATACTAAATCAAATAGGAGAGGACGAATAAATCATTTGGTAACAGTAATTTGAAAGACAATCGATCCAAATTTAAAATGATTTGGCCGAGGGTTGAGAGAGACATGGAGAAAATAATATTCTGTGCAAAAGAAGAATGCGAAGCCAAGTGACACTGAAAATAAAGCAATTAATTTTATTTTGATATGCAAAATTTTGTTCAGACCCTCTATTATTTTAAAAATTCTAAAAAAAATTTGAAACTTTAGAAAACCTTTTTTTTAGTCCTTATAATCACAAAACAAGATTTACATTTCTAGTCAATTGATGGCACATGATAGCTACAAGACTTAAATGAAGTTAATAAAAGGGCATTGATAAACATATTTCATGATTTGCCCAAATTTATTAGGCCTTCACATAAATAAGAATAAATGTTTAGGGTTTTTGAAAATACCCAAAGAGACCCCACTACATGACCGAGGGTACCCAAATCAAAACACACCCCGTAACATTGTAGTATGCACCTCAAAAGGGTCTGTTTTAACTCTTCCGTTGAATGTATCAACTTTTGTGTTACTCATTTTGAATATATGTTTCAACTTTTGCATTAGAGTTTCAAGTCATATGTACATTTTTTCAAGTTCATAGTAAAGACGTTTCAATTTTCTTGTTGTCGATTACAAGATTCGCTTTGCTGCTTCAAGTCTAATGTACAAGTACCAACATCAAAACACACCCCATGACATGGTTGTGTGCACCCCGAAAAAGGGTCTGTTTCAACTCTTTCATTAAATGTTTCACCTTCTGCATTACTCGTTTCAACTATATGCTTCAACTTTTGTGTTGGAGTTTTAAGTCTTACATATTCGTTTTCAAGTTAATTATAAAGACGTTTCAAGTTTCACGCTATCGATTTCAAGATTCGCATTGCTGTTTCAAGTTTATTGTACAGGTACTGACGTCAAAACACATGCCGTGACATGGTTGTGTTCACCTTAAATGGGTTTATTTCAACTTTTGACTATGCCATAAAACATCAAAATTTAGTTTTAAAAAAAATAGACAAGTTTATTATATTTATATTTTTTTAATTCATGTTAGATCCTACTATATATACCATTCGATTGGAAAGTTTGAGTGTAAGAGTAATCTCCTTACTAATACATCTTCCATATTAATGGAGAGTTAATCATGTTAATAATTGTAATATCTACACATAACATTAATCATAACAATAATAATATATCACAAACAAATGTATAAATTATTTCATAAATTTTTTTGGTTATTGATTGTAATTTATTGAGTGTGACGGTATGCCCATTTCAAACACTTCTATAAATATATATGTTTATGTAATTAGGGACAATTGGTCTAGTAACCTATTGCTCCTACATTATAATAATATACAAATTAATTGATATAATATTAATTATATTACTTGTTACTATTGTAATTGTTTGAGGTTTCGCATTACCAAGTTTTAGAAAGGTGATATCAATTATAATTTTAATATGTTTTGTATTTTACGTTAAATATATCACATTCTATGTTAAACACTTTAGGTTTAATGCTAGCAACACTAACTCTTTGTTTATTTCAAGTTTTAAGCTAGAAATTTTAAAATTGGCATTATTATATTAAGTTTTGTGTTTTTGGGTTTGAAACCATTTTTTACACATTACAACTTTTGCATCATATGTTTTGCACTATGATAGCAAATGTGCACCGTGTCAACAGTTCGTTCGTTTTTAAAAATATTTCTATCTTGCATCGATGTGCTTATTTTCAATATGAGATATTTTAATAATTTGCATATAACACAAACACAAATAATAATAGATTAATGGGTTATGTTGGGTCGACTATTTAAGAATCAAACATGACACAAGTCAATCACAAAACACAAATACATCTTAATCTTGAGAATAATTTATACCTTAAGGTAGAATAACAAATCCAAACTTGAAAGAATGTGAAGTTGTAACCAACAGGCAATTGGATGAGATACTATTCTTCTTAAGTTTTTATTTCATCTGTATACTTAGAATGATGTGACATTATTTATTTATCATTCAGATAATAAAATAATATGATATATGATATATTAAAAATGAATAAGTGTCATTTATGTTATTTGATATGTATCATTATTAAAACTTATAAAAATGGTATTTTTGATGCAATGTAGAGATAAAACCTATTAGATAATGCCAAATCACGACCAACCTGAACTAAGAAAATCAAGCAAATGTAAAGGAAAAAAGAGAAATAGAAAAACATTTTAGAATCACAAAAAGCTTTGCGCTAATGTCATATCAGAGGGATTGTCTAAAGGCATGTAACAATCCATATACATATTATGTACAGCTTCAATAGCTCATACTAACATATCCTGCTTAATTTTTTACCATTATCATCCTGCCACTTCATGTAACACTGGATCTTCTGCACCGTCAAATGGAAAATACCATAACAAATTACACCAATTTACAGGATGAAAATTAAAGTCATATAACATAAACTCAAGCACATTGATCTGCTATAGGATCATAATGAATGAATTGTTCTCAATTTGTCCAAGTTCTGTAACCACCCAAGGTAAATATTCACGATACAACCAAAAAACGATGGCTTTAAGCTAAATCATACTATGTAAAGTCCAAGTAGTATCTATAAGGAATATTTGGAACATAACCCATGGAGAAGGTCAGAAAGAGGAAGAATTAGAAGCAAGAAATACTAATGAATAAGGAAGAACAAAATGCATCTGGGAAATTAAAGGAGACAATTTATCCCTTTGAAAGAATTTGCCTGCCACACTAACCAAAATCTCAAGTGTCAATAAAGCTAGATAAACTTGAAACTTCAAAAAATATATATATAAAATAAAAACACAAACATCAGGAACATCATTGTCAATAAAACAACAGAACACTATGAGAACCAACAAGAACAACTAAGATGAATAAAACAGAAAGCAAGGCAACAAAGCTTACCAATTTTTCACACCACAAAATTGTCATGTTCCCTCGGGCTAAAATCAACTAAAGAAGGAAAAAAAACCCATATTGAAAATAAGTTAATTTTTTGCCCAAGGAGCTCACATTTCCATTCAAAGCTTACCCATCTGAAAAAATTAGCATGTACTAACATTGCCTGTACTATAATTGTGAAGTGAATCTAGTGGGTTTCTTCAGTTTGTTTTCATCAAGCATTCTTGTGGTAGGCCGAAGTCTTTCTTAAGATGAACAAGTTCTAGCCTCCAAGAATCATTATGTAACTTATGGTGCAGAACCTGTTATGACAATGAAAACAGTTCAGTCACTTTCATATATGCACAGTTGAACATATGATTTTCTTTTTGTATAAGTGAATGGTTAAGTCTTTGCCACCATCAACAAGAACAAATCTAATTTCTTTTCCCCAAGATCAACCACAACCCTGAGCAAGCTCTTTCCCACCAAACATGTTTACAATTCAGTATCCTTTTCAAGAATGATAGCAGGAAAGATTGCCAATAGACATGATATTGGATAAGAAACAGTTTTTGTATTCGTCACACAAGGAGAGTACATGTATGAATGTGGTGAAGACATCATCTTCACTTAATTGCAAGTATTCAACTGCCCATTTTACCTCATTGTGAGAAAGCATATAATAAACATGCTATAGTAGAAGGAAGGATGAGTAACAAATCATTTAAGAAAATACCAGCTTTAGAGCAAAGGGTAACGAGAATATAAACTTGCATTATGTTTACACAGTAACAATCACACCAAAGCACTATGGTAGAAGGATTTTTTCTCTTAAGCAAATGTATATCAGTTGTGTTGTAAAAAAAAATCCATGGGAAACTAATTTGAATTTGCAATATCCATTTCATAAAAAAGAGTGGCCATAAAAAAGGTAATAATCCATGGGAAACTAATTTGAATTTGCAATATCCATTTCATAAAAAAGAGTGGTCATAAAGAATGGTAATGAACCCCAAATTGGGAGGTACAGGACAAAACCAAATTTAAGAAGCTAGACATGTCAGACATCAGATACAATAATGATAAAAACTAGAATTTATATACAAGGTGAGTTGTAAGGAATCACCCCATATTCGGATGAATATTGGGTTCAGGGTACAGTAACCATAAGCAAAAAGTACCTTCCTTTGGAAACTTCTGCAGCAATTATGGAGGAAGTACTAGATGTTTCAAACTAGACATAGTTCTGGTCTTTCCTTCCCCTTAGATAATGGATAGAATAACTATCACACAAACAGAATTATCACACCAATGTTAAAACAAAACTAAGCATACGGTTAAAACATTTGATCCAGCTTCAACTATTGGTAAAGAGAACAACTACTTCACCAATATGGCATCAGTATATACCCTACCCAACTCAAATAATGAAGAGGAAAAGAAATGTTGCTTAATATTACAAACCTCAAAAAGAAGAACCCCTAATCGATAAACGGCTGAAGCACAGGAGACAGGAGAACCAGCTATCTCTTAAGGACTAGAGCACTAGTTTGTCTCCATTAGCAAAATTTATGTTCGCAAATGTCCCATTGTAATTCAACTCTCAAAACAAATAAATAAAACCCATTTTCATCAATACGAACGATACACACAAAGAACACAGAGTCCCAAACTTTCATACTTTGTTAGCTACAAAAATGAGAAAATAAGCTTCAACTAAGTAATAGTATTATCCAATTAAAAAGAAAAAATATCTGTTTCTTATCAAGTGCTAAACTTCATTTACTAGCTATTTTTATCTTAGCAAATATATGTGTTAGTTAAGAGAACTGTAAACGGGAGTTGATTCTGCTCGTTCCGAAACAAAAAAGGGTTTTTACAAGGCGTAGTACACTTTTTTTGCCCATTATAATTTTAGTCTAAAAAAAAAATTATTTATTTTGGAAGTTAATTATTTATTTTTTAAATAATTTTATTTTTAATTTATATTTTTTAATATTTAATAAAATTTACTATTTTTTTATAAAATTCAAAAAAAAAATGAATTTTCATAAAAAAAATAATAAATTTATCTAAAGAACAATAAATTTTTATCAAAAGAACAGTGAATTTCATTGAGAAAAAATAATTTCATCTTCTTTTGCTAATTTATTATTTAAATTTTCAAATTCAAACAAAAAATTATAATTAAAACAAATAAATTAATACCGAATCATTGCTAAACTATTTTTTTAACTATTTTTCTCAAATATTCACTAATTTTTTCTCAAAACTTACGTAAAAAATCACAATAAAAAAAAATTTAAAATTTAAAATTTTAAAATTTAAATTTATCAAGCAAATAACAAAAAAAATATATTTTTGTTCAAAAAATATATAATTAATCTCAAATATAATACATTTAAGAGTTTGACTATAAATATAAACGGAGAGTGTTTTTGGAGCATTCGGGTCAAAAACTCAAACAAAAACATCAAAAGCAACATAACACTTGCAAGAAATAAGTAGCAAAGTTTGTTCAATGAAGAATAAAACCAAAAAACCATAACAACAAACTCAACTCAACACACACTCCAGCCCATTCCCACGCAAATCCATCCCTCGCTAAGCCAATCCCATCTTAATAACCCAAAAAAACTCAACAAAACACAAATGAAATGTATTGCCAAATCAAACAAACCAAACGACAGATCCACAACGTCAAACTCGAAATCGAACATAATCCATCTCTAAAACCTCTTAAAACTCCAATTCAACAACCTTATAGCACCACAAAAACACTAAATTCACAATCGGAACCACAAAATTACTAATTTTCATATCACAATGAGAAAATCGATGTGAACGAAGGAGCAGAAGATTCAAGCACGAGAGTAATCTCTAAATATAAAGAAAGAGAAGATGCAAATGAAGGGTTTATGAGAAGAAGCTTGGATGGTGTAGTGTTTGGAAGCCCGTAGCCAGTTTCTTCAGTATTTTAATTTGCAAAAAAATTTCGACTGTTGGATTTGGATAGTTGTGAACAATTTATTATAAGATTATCATTGCATCTAAGGTCTAAAAACCACAAATTTAGTAGTAGATTGAAGTAAAGTGGAATTATCTCATGCTAATTGTTAGCAGAATAAATTAATGGAGACAAGGTTGTTGGTATTTAGAATCCAACCGTGCAACTTAATTAAAAATGAATATATTGGGCCATGTACGATTGTCCCCGTACCGTATACATGATATTGTATTGCAATATATCATGATGTCTAAGTATACAGTAAGTGTCCATGACAAAAAGAAGGATTTATTTATAAGATTATTTTCATCTTTTCAACCTAGTCAGTCAGGTCAGGAGTCTACAAAATATTTTTTTTAAGTAAAGGGCAAGACCCCAACTCAAACATATACATATGTTTTCTCTACCTTCTTCGGGAAATTCCGACAAACATGTTGTATGCGTCCATGAGAGGTAAAGTATATTAACAGTCCAGAGTAACCCAACACTCCAGGAAAAAAAATGTCCATTTCTCTCTTCAGAAACCGAACTCTAAACCTCATTCCCACTCTAAAAACCATAACCACCACCACAAATGCATTTAAAACTTCCAAAGACGACTACTTTGCAGCCATAAACCACATCGCCAACATAGTCCGCCACGACATCTACCCAGAACGCACGCTCTCCAAACTTAACCTCACACTCACCTCCGAGCTCGTCTACCGCGTCCTCCGTGCTTGCCATACTTCCCCTTCCGAATCCCTCCGCTTCTTTACCTGGGCACGCGCACACTACTCTCCCACCTCTCTCGAGTTTGAACAACTCATCAGAACCTTGGCACAGCACAAGCGCTACCAGTCCATGTGGAAAACAATTGAGAACATGAAGCCTTACAAGCTTTCGGTATCTCCTGAAACTCTCTGTTTCATTATAGAAGAGTTTGGTAAACACGGGTTGGTAGATAATGCTGTTCAAGTTTTTAATAAATGTAATGTTTTTAATTGTGAGCAGTCTCTTGTATTGTATAATTCTTTGTTATTTGCTTTGTGTGAGGTGAAGTTGTTTCATGGTGCTTATGCTTTAATTAGGAGGATGGTAAGAAAAGGGATTGTGCCTGATAAAAGGACGTATGCAATACTTGTGAACGCTTGGTGTTCTTCTGGTAAAATGAGAGAAGCACAAGAATTTTTGCAAGAGATGAGCGATAAAGGGTTTAATCCGCCTGTTCGAGGTCGTGATTTGTTGATTCAAGGGTTGTTAAACGCAGGTTTTTTAGAATCTGCTAGGCAGATGGTAAATAAAATGATTAAACAAGGGTTTGTCCCGGATTTGGAAACATTTAATTCGTTGATCGAAACAATTTGTAATTCTGGGGAGGTTGGTTTTTGTGTTGAGATGTATTATAACGTGTGTAAATTAGGTTTGTGTGTAGATGTGAATACATATAAGATTTTGATTCCAGCTGTTTCCAAGGAGGGTATGATTGATGAAGCCTTTAGATTGCTGCATAATTTGGTTGAGGATGGCCAGAAGCCGTTTCCAAGCTTGTATGCTCCGATAATTAAGGGGATGTTTAGGAGGGGGCAGTTTAATGATGCATTTTGTTTCTTTAGTGAGATGAAGATTAAGGGGTATCCTCCGAATAGGCCAGTTTATACGATGTTGATAACGATGTGTGGACGAGGGGGAAGGTTTGTGGAGGCAGCGAATTATTTGGTGGAGATGGCTGAGATGGGGTTGACACCAATTTCGAGGTGCTTCGATTTGGTTACTGATGGGTTGAAAAATTGTGGGAAGCATGATTTGGCTAACAAGATAGAGCAGTTGGAGGTATCTCTTCGGTCTGTTTGATGCCTACTGATTGGCAGTTGAAGATAATGCTTTTTAATTCTCAACATTGTGCTCAAGAATGATGAGAGTAATGAAAAGTTAGTTATTCTGGAAATTTGGCTTTCCATTTGTTATTTACTTATTTGTAAGTTGGCATCATTAACGAATTTTTACTAATATATTTGTCATTTAGTTTTTAGTAACATACAGTAGATTTTTACATTTTATCAATGAATATTAGTTCAATTTATCTCACTTTAGCTCTTACCTAAAGCTAATTTGTGATTTGGTTTCCATATTTCTTTATCAAATTCATTTTTTATTTGTACTGTCATGTTCGACTAGTGTACTGATGAGGAATCAGAATGAATTATTAAGAGAATGAAGTCTGTAGGGGAACCAATTTAAAAATAGGTATTTTGATTTTTTCGAAATGTAAGGATTAAGAAATAATTTAGGGGCTTCTTCTTTATTCTAAAAATTTCATTTTCTTCTAATTGGATGTGCCATAATTGGTAAATGCGGGGAGTCCAAATTGATTGTGGCTTCCAAGAATTTCACTGTTTGAATTGAGGGTTAACCGGATGAGTTCAACAAAAGTGTTCTGCAATTTTCTATTTCTGAAATCTATTCGTTGATAGAGATGCATTTGCAGAGGGTGGTGAGTTTTGGTGGATTTGACTGCTAAATTGTATCAATTGTTTTGCTGTATCAATTTCAGATTTACTAGACAGAAAGAAGATTTTAGTGACACTAAAATCTATGATTATTGAATGGTTTTTCCATTATGGTTTTAATGCAGAGCTATGAGAAATTATTGGTCAGAGGTTAAAAATGATTGGGCTCCTGTTAAAATGTATTAGAGTTTGTTTGAGAAATTGTGCATAGTTTCAACTTTGTTATTCAGCTTTGCTTTTTTCATTATCTGTTTACTCTCTGTGTACTTAGGTTGCTTATTCATAACCACGTTTCATTGCTGCATTTCATGTGTGGAATGAATACACAATCAATAAATCATAAAGAAAAATGTTTCATATCCATAATACTTGCCTTTCGTAGCACCAGTTAATATTTTAGTTCTTACTCAGCTCGCTTACAACAATTTGGGACTTCTGTGTTATGGATGAAATCCACCAATGACGAAATATTTTGAATCTGTGATTATACACTGTTGGTGTTTATGCAGTTGTGTGTATTTTTGCTATTTTCATATCTCTTTATGCCATAACCAAAGAAGGCTGCTTAATTTGACTTGAAGGCCATGACTTCTTGTGCAAATAGACTTACATTTTTTTCAATATCCAGTTGACTTGAATAAATACTCTTAACAACTTCCACAGTTAGAGAGAGAATTTACTGGAATCCCATGCAATCTATAAGCTCTGTCGTATATTTGCAGTTTTTGTGCTTTCGGTTGTGTTTTCCAGCCAATTTTGTTTGTAAGAGGGAGTAACTGTAGTGTCTTATACTTGTTTTGTGGGTGTTTACTTCAATGAATGATTAGTTTGGCTGGTTGATGAAATCTTGGTGCTGGGGAAAAGAAGAGACTGATGACTTCAAAATATGATTAGTCTGGAACATTTTCCTTAGGTATGAATGTTACGAGTTCCATTAAAAATTTTAGTTCGTTTAAATTGAATCTTATACTTGTCTCTAGCACCTTTGGTGTGGTAAAATCAATTGCCGATGTTGTTAATGCAGGATTCAGACTCCTTAGTATGCTGCTAATGGTTAAAGATTAGCTATGTTTGTGTAACTAGAGTTGATAAATTTCTGTTTTTTTTGTGCTTTAAGCAGTTGCATGTTTGTCACTGACATGATGTTTTGACCAGGAGAATCGGTCATAATGGTGGCTTTCTTATAAGAGGACATCTACTTGTCATATGGAGGCATCTAACTGGGGAGCGCCACTGGGGGGTCAGCTCAAAGGATTTGCAGATGTTCCTTTTTGATACTATTTATCAACTTATTGTCTCATCATTTCAGCCGTTTGCAAAAAGTGCTTTAACAGGGTTCTAGGTTGGTGAGGGTAAGGACATAAAATGGACTCTTGATTCCGTGAACTAGGACATGCATTAGGTAGCTTAAAATTTTGGTCTAGGCTGTTACATGTACTAAACATTATTGGCTTTGTTGGGTAGCTCCTTTTAGGAGTTAAACTGCTGATGAATGAAACTTCACCCCGGACCTGCCTCTAGCATTTTTGTTTGTGCCTTCCTGTTAAAGGAAATTAATTTTCAGCTGACTTGATGTTGGTGATTTCGCAAACACTGATAAAATTGTGTACATAAAAGCATCGTCATTGCATTTACTGATTCACAATTTTTACCACTCATATTATATTTCTGTAATACCCCGATAGGCACCCATTCTCTATGCATGTCTACCCAATATAACACGGCATTGGCAACCAATTACTATGCATGTCTCACACTTTATACATGTTCGTAAGAGGCAAAAAAATTCTAGGAAACAACTGTTTAATTTCCTACAAAAGAAAAAAGAAAAAACGAAACCATAAACAATCAAAAGGCTTCAATGGATTTGCTATCCTAGGTTCACACTTCTTTCTTCACGGTGTGAGGAAACTAGAGTATTATTTGCTAGGTATAGTAATGCGGTACATCTGCATGAAGAATGATGCTAATGCAGTGCATCAGTATGATGAGGAAAACAGAGCATGAAGAATGGTGGTGATACAGTACATCAGCATAAAGAATGGTAGAGTGCATTAACGGCAAATTCAAGTTACAATTCAGTTAAACAAAGATACATGCCAGATGAAATAATACAAGCTGGAATTGAATGCCAGCTGGAAGAATACAAGCTGGAAATAAATTACAGTTAAGAGTCAGTTAGAATGTTAGTAGAAAGAGATGTTAAACAATTGTAATTTGCATAAGTTAGTTTAACACAGCTTCCAGATTATTCATTAACGTGTATATATTCTAAATACAATCATTTTGTAATATTCATTTATTGAAATAAAAAAAAAAAGAAAAGAGTATTATTCATTCATTTCTTTCTCTGCAAATTTCTTTCTCTTTCTCAATAAACAAATAGCATCTTTCAAGCATCTTCACATGGTATCAGAGTTCGAATGGTTCATGCCAACTTGCCAATTTACAAATAACTCTTTCTTTTGTGGTGCTTGTAAAACTTGATGGTTGGAACTACTTAACCTAAAAATCACAGGTTCTCCCTTCAATTAAAGGAAATAGTCTTGAGAATTTAATCAATGAAGATTAAGTTTGTCCTACTAGATTTAGATCAGGAAGCATGAATGATTTACCTATTGAAACTCTAAAGTTCATTCTATGGAAACGTCAAGATCGGTTATTGCTTGGATGGCTGTTGTCATCTATGAGTGAAACAATTGTGAATCTTGTCATTGGTTATAAAACATCTTGTGAACTATGGAAGGAACTTGCTAAGCAATTTGGATCTCAATTCAAAGCTAAGGTTTTTCAACTAAGATTTGACTTTCAATCAACAAAGAAAGAAGGAATATCTATGGATGAGTGCTTTTTAAAGATGAAAAGAATATTTGATAATCTAGCAGTTACTGGTTCTTCATTGTCTAATGATGATTGCATATTGTATTTGCTTAGAGGTTTAAGTTTTGAGGACAACTCAATTGCTATTATTTTAACTGGCAAGAATGAAGAGATCATCATCCACGAAATCTATTCAATATTACTTACTCATGAAAGCAGAATTTAACAACAAAATATGAGTAATGTAAAAGCAAATCAAGGAGTTTTTGCTACTAATTACTCACAAGCCAAGAATGTTTAAAAGAAAGGAGGAGGACAACAAGGTTTTAATGGTGTATTCAATAAAGTTCTTACTAGAAGAGGATGATGCTTCTCAACAAGAAGAGGAGGTCAAATTAATAAACAATGGTATAGTGGAAGAGGAAATTTAAGGCCATTATGTCAGATTTGTAATAAGCTAGGTCACATTGCAAACATCTGCTACCATAGGTTCAATAAAGATTACATTCAACAACAACAAAACCATTCATATCAGCATAATGATGTTCAACAGTCTCAGAGTCATAATCAAAGCTATTCTCAAATTCTAAATCATAATATTAAGGCAACCTATGTTTTAAATGCTCAAGGAAAAAGAGATATAACTGATGAGGGATGGTATCTAAATAGTGGTGTAACTTACCATTTGACCAATAACATGAATAATCTGAACATTCAAGGTAAATTCATTGGATCAGAAAAACTTATAGTAGGAAATGAAGAAGGATTGCATATTTTTTACATAGGTTCTGCTATTGCATTTCAAAACCAATTCAAACTTATTACACCGTGCGACTAAACTTGTTCTTCACTTGAAAAATGTGTTGTGTGCCTAGAATTACCAAAAATTTAATAAGCATATCTCAATTGGCATCTGATAATGACATAACCATTGAATTTTATGATGATTGTTACATAATCAATGAAAAGAAGATGTAGAGTGTGTTGATGAGAGGTGTGGCTACGAGAAGATTATATAAACTACAGCTTTGTTCTTCGCATCCATAAACTCAGAATAATCATGTGTTTCCAATATTGATGTTGTCATCTTTAGTCTCTTCTCTAATTGACAATAATTGTTTCAGTTGTAATGAGAGTCACTCATGTACACAGACCAAGTTGTTTACTAACCTGTCAAAATGTTCATTGTGTTTAAATTCTGGATTCTTTCGTGTTTTTTCTTCACCATATACAACTTACACTAGCTCAACTACTTAATCTGTGAATTTGTTTCACATTAGGTTTGGTCATCTCAATCCTAGAACAATGAGTATTATCTTGAAAGTTTGTAATATGTCAATTAAAAGGAATAAAATAATTTTTTTTCAATTTTGTAATGCATGTCAAATAGGCAAAAATTCATAGGTTGCCCTTTCCAATTTCTAACATTAAAAACACTAAGTCTTTAGAATTGATTTATATTGATATTTGGGGTCAATCTGCTACTTTATCAACTGCTGGTTATATGTATTATTTTAATTTTGTTGATGATTTCAGTAGATACTGTTTCCTTTAAAGCTTAAATCAGATGCTTTTTCCATTTTCATTTTGTTTAAATTGTTGGTAGAGAAGCAACTAGATTGCCAATTAAAAACATTACAAACAGACTAAGGTGGAGAGTTCTTAGTATTTTCTAACTTTTTTCAAACACATGGGATTTAGTTTAGAAATACATGCCCTATACACATCATCAAAATAGGGTAATGGAAAGAAAGCATAGAAGTATAGTTGATTTAGGCCTCACTTTACTTGCCCAAGCATCCATGCCAACTCAATATTAGTGAGAAGCTTTCATACAACAATTTATCTTATCAATAGGCTCCCTTCTAAACCTTTACAAGATGTCTCTCCCTTTTTCAAATTATATAAGTTTCTTCTTGATTATTCATTTCTTAAGGTTTTTAGAAGTGTTTGTTTTCTATATCTCAAATGTTGTAACACTCACAAGTTAGATTTTCACTCCTCCAAATGTGTATTCATTGGTTATAGCTCAATGCATAAGGGATACAAATGCCTTCACTAATCAAGGAAAGTGTATGTTGCTAGGATTGTAACCTTTGATGAAACTCAATTCTCATTTCAATCAAATTTCATGCATTCGAAATCTACTTTTTTCATTTGTCAATAATTCTTTATCTGTTATTCCTATTATTCCATTGTCCTCTCATCTTAGTTCTGTTTCCTTTACTTTTCAATCTTCAACTCCAAATCAGCCACACTCTCAAAGTACACATCGGACATCACATTAGTAAACAATGGTAAATTCTTCACATGTTCATTCTTTTTCATCTAATACAAACCTTTAAAGACTCATCCTATAGTCACAAGATAAAAAAATGGCATCTTTAAGCCCAAAAATTTTCTTGTCAATTCATCATGTCCAATAGCAAAACCTCAGTCTGTCAAATAAGATTTTCAAAGCTCTATATGAAAGGTTACAATGCAGGAGGAATTTGATGCATTGTGTAGAAATAATACATAGGAACTAGTTCCTTTTTTTGCACAATATAAGATGGTTGCAAATAAATAGATTTTGAAAGTGAAATATCACTCAAATGGATCTGTGTCTAAACATAAAGCTAGATTGGTTGCAAAAAGATTCTTGCAAACTCCTAGTGTGGACTTTTTTGACACCTTCAGTCCAGTTATAAAGTCATCAACTGTCAGAATTATTCTTAGCATGGCTGTGATCAATGAATGATCAATTAGACAAGTAGATATTAATAATGTATTTTTAAATGGTAGCTTGTCAAATGCAGTTTTCATGCCACAACTAGAAGGGTTTGTTGATGCTCAGTATCTTACTCACTTATGTAAATTGAATAAGGCCTTATATGGTCTTAAGCAAGCCTCTAGAGCTTGGTATGGCAAGCTTAAAACCATTCTTCTTCAATGAGGATTTCAGAATTCGAAGGTTGATACATCTCTATTCTTTCAACATACAAATTCAACTTTTATTTTTATTCTTATTTATGTTGATAATATCTTGATAATTAGTCCTGACAGACTAGTTGCTGAAAATTTCATTACTAAACTTGGGAAAACCTTTGCTTTAAAGGATTTTGGTCATATAGGATTATTTTTGGGGATAGTGGTGACTGCTACAACCAATGGTGTTCATCTATCTCAGACTAAATACATCTATGATCTACTTACTAGAGCAAATATGGAAAACTATAAAGAATGTGACACTCCCATGACATTTGGTTCAATCAAAGGAGAATAAAGACTCTTTTCTTGATGTTTTATTTTATAAAAGCATTATAAGTGGATTACAATATGTAACCCTCACCAAGCCTTAGATAGCCTTTTTAATTAAAAAGCTAAGCCAATTTCTTTTCTCTCCTACTACAACTCATTGGCAGGCTTGTAAAAGGGTTTTTCAATATCTGAAATCCATAACATCTTATGGTCTTTAATTCTCTTATGGTGGCATTTATGACATTCAAGCATTTGCAAATGCTGATTGAGCTTGTGATACTGATGATAGGAGATCAATTGGTGCATATGCCATTTACTTTGGTGGCAATTTAGTGTCATGGTGTTCTAAAAAGTAACAGGTTATATCTAGATCCAGCACAGAAAGTGAATACAGAGCTTTAGCTGCTGCCTCAGTTGAGATTTCATGGATTCATCCCTTCTGAGTGAGTTAAGGTTCACTCGTTCTTCATCTCCAATCTTATGGTGTGACAATTAAAGTGCTGCTACACTTGTTCAAAATCCTGTCTTCCATGCTCGGTCTAAGCACATTGAACTTGATCTGCATTACATTCATGATAAGGTTCATTAAGGCTCTTGACATCAAGTATGTTCATAGTGAAGAGTAGGTAGCAGATGTTCTAACTAAACCATTGTGATTCTCTCAATTTTCTTATTTCAGAACCAAGCACAAGGTTGTTCCCAGACCTTGAGCTTGAGAGGGGATGTGAGGAAACTAGAGTATTATTTGCTAGCTATAGTAATGCAATACATTAGCATGAAGAATGGTTCAACATGAAGAATGATGGTAATGCAGTGCATCAACATGATGAGGAAAATAGAGCATGAAGAATGTATAGTGCAATAACAACAAATTCAAGTTACAATTTAGTTAAACAAAGATACATGCCAACTGGAATAATACAAGCCAGAGTTGAAGGCCAGCTGGAAGAATACAAGCTAGAAATGAATTACAGTTAGAGTCAGTTAGAATGTTAGTAGAAAGAGATGTTAAACAATTGTAATTTGCAGAAATTCATTTAACACAGCTTCCAGATTATTCATTAACGTGTATATATTCTCAATACAATTATTTTGTAATATTCATTGATTGAAATAAAAAGGAAAAGAAAAGAGTATTATTCATTCATTTCTTCCTCTGCAAATTTCTTTCTCTTTTCTCAGTAAATAAATATCTTTCAAGCTTCTTCATACACGGAGCCCTAAGCAATTTTGCTTGCTATGGAAGTTGCTTATTATAAGGATTGGCAATTTTTATGGATGGTGTGTGTTCATTTGCGGTTGTGCTGTGCATTCGTAATGTGTATATCCAGTTTCTTTGGGGATTTGGGTTTGTTGAATGAATTGAAGATATGCGATTTTGTAGTTCTTGTATTCGCAAAGAAAAAAGAAATTTACGATAAATTGATCAATATGGGGATTGGTTGCCCTTTATTTATTTGGTGGATTCTCATTGTAAAGACATTCATAGAGTTTACTTGAGATGGTTGAGGTTTGTCATGCTGATAAAACACAATCCTATTGGTAAACATAGGTTTAAGAATTCTTCAAGTTAAACGAAGATTAAATTATAGTTAGTTGGTGTAGTTAAGCAAAAATGATTAAGAAATTAAATATGATGAGTTCCCTTAAGAAAATTTTGAGATGTTAACGTCTAAACTTTTTCTGAAATGTCGATCGATGATTTTTTTGTATAGAGAATTGCTAAAAAACAAAACAATTTTTCAATTCTTTGTACGGAGATTTGAGCAAAATTTACTCTTTTAGCAATTATCTGTATAGAGAATTAAAGGTCTGTATTTTAAATAAGTTCGGGCGTCCATACTAGAGAAGGACCATATATATAATTGTTCTTTATTGTTGACGTTTGTGTGCGAGCTTCTACATAGCTCCTAGTAATTTAACAATAAACTAATATGTAACTATCATATAGAAGCTTGCTTTTTGGAAAATATGGACCTTCGGATTTGAGAATAATTATATAGTCCTCTCTTGCTAACGACTGCATTGTTTTAAAATTGGGCCAACAATTCTTTATATAAAGAATTATTAATAGACAAAAATTTTCTCAACTCTTAGTGCAAAGAGTTGCATAATCAATCTATTGGAGTTGGCAATTTTTACTTTATGCCATTTTATGTACGAAGAATTTCAATGCGCGGATGTCTGTACTGTATTATATATAATTTTGTGGTTTTAGTTAAATCAATTGATGAGATTTTTGGGATTCAATCTTAGCTCATGTATTTTTTTTTAAAAAAAAATTATTTTACAAATATTTTTTAAATTGTTTTGAGGTTAGACGTCTCTCTTTCTCCGTGCACATTAGAGGACCATTATTTTTTAATATAGACATGCATACATGAAAAGGGTCAATTGAGAGAGAAAAGCTTAACATTAGCAAAGATAACTTTATACCATAACACGAAGAGAGGTAGTACAACAGCAAACCTCTTAATGTTTATTTCATGACAGCTATAATAAGGATGTCCACGCAGGAAACATAAACATAGAGAGAACTTTATTATCTAGGGACAAGCTTACTGCTTCATATCATAACCTCTTCACACATTTTCCTAATTTTGAATCCAGAGCTTTGCTTGAAGAGATTTCACCACATTCACGTCCAGCTGGAATGCCTTGGCTAGAATATAAGGATTAATATGTGGATTTGATCCGAAGATGGCGTTTGCTATTGTCATAACTCCAGGATTCTGGCTGTTAAATGCAGCAATGGCAACAGCATCGGTATGTCCAATATTGAATTGGAAGTGAATCATGCCAATTGGGAACACAAATACATCTCCCTTTTTTAAGACTTTGGCAATCAGTGTATTATTTAGCTGGTTTGTTGTCACAAAACCAGCGTAGAGAGTTCCTTCCAGGACTAGTAGGATTTCAGAGGCACGAGGGTGAGCGTGAGGTGGGTTTTCGCCATATGGTGCATAGTCAATACGAACTAAAGATACTGCAAGAGTGTTAGCTCCTGGAATTTGATCAACAGTTGCAAAAGTAACTTTTGAACCAACTATATTTGCTGTGTTTCCTGGAATGTTGAGCCCTGAAAAGGAGAAGTCGTTTGCTGTTGCAAGTTTTGGGTCCTTGCAGAACTTCCCGTTCACAAACACTGCAGATAAAAAAAAAATATATATATATATATATATATATATATAAAGAACGAGATGATACATGTACATTATTATTGATTTGTGTGTGGTCGAAATCTGTGTTCGGTTATTATGTTTTTTTCTTATTAATTACAAATCAAGTGACATTTAAATAGATAGGAACTTGTAAGAAATATTAGTGAATTCAGAGTAAGAGTGTACGAACCGCCAGTGTTGGTGTCGTTGATGGCTACGCAGAAATCCTGAAGAGGGCTAGGATCATATGCAGAGGCAAATGGGACAGGGACAGCCAAAGCCAAGAGGAAAATAACTACAATGAAATCAACAGTTTTCATGGCGATTAAGCTTTGCTTTGGTAACGGCATGGGTGAGGAATCTTGCACCTTGTATTGCATGGAGATAACACGTCTATTATTTATAGATGGATGTCGATTACTGAAGCAGTCCCTGTAGTTGTGGAAAATTTCTTAAGAGGCGAAAAATTCTTCAACAACTAGTAATATTATTATAATTATTGTCATGGAAGTGATCATTTTTCGTATCTCACATGGGCTACATATAGTAGATGAAAATGTAAACTGATTTGACATAATGACCAATGTGTAGATGAAATTTTTTTTCCTTAAATATTATAAGAAATAAATCAAAATGGTTGAATTTTGAACCTCTTCTATCACTCTTAAAAATTATATTACTTGAACCAACTGGTAAATAATCTAAAAAAATTAACTGTAATGCATGATGTGTTTCAGAAAATAAAATATATTTTAAAAATATTTAATTGACAGACAGGACAAAAATAAAATGCATAGAGAATATACTAAATAGAGTACTAAACTTTATAAATCTATGATTGAAAATAAAATGAAAACCCAGGGGGCTCGAACACCTTTTTTCAGTGCGGCTTTTATTTTGTTTCTATTTGTAGAAGTCTAAATTTTAAGTTTTTTAAAGTGCAATTTTTTGAATTAAATTATTTGAAACACTCTTATTTTATTTTAAAAGTTTTGGGTTGTTTATGTTGTAATATAACTTTAAGAAACTTGTTTATTAAAACAATTATAAATTTTTTACTAGAATAAATTTTTGACAATAAAATACTTGTCAAAAACTATATTTTTAAAAACAATACTTATAAAAGGTATACTGTCACAGCCCCGTGACATGTACTCTAACAAGTTCTACTTGAAAAGTTATATCGAACAACTCGGTAAATAGTAATACTAATTATTTTAAAATTTTCATCTTAATTAATGTGATATTTATTAATTAAATATTAATATATATATATATATAAGATAGATATTTACCATTTAATTAATGAATATTGAATTATTTGAGATAAAAATATTAGAATTTTATCTATTCTTTTTAAAATATATATATATATATATATGATATCGTAAGCAATTTTATCAATTTTTTTTAATTTACAAAAGAGAGGATAGCGAGCAGAGACCTTAAGCTCTAAATAATTAATTAAGTTGATAATTATCAATTTATTAGCTGCCTGTTTTAATTTAATTTTAATTTTATTTTATTTGGGGAGAGAGTGGGCAGGTCATTAGTTATACCGAAAACATGGGAGTAGTTGATGTTTGTTATGCCATGATAACGATGGATTTCCCAAGCATATGCGCTAGACTAAACTACTTATTATAAATTTCTAATGTTAATTTGTCTTATAAAATGATGCAATTTTATTTTATTTTTGCACAAATTCAGTATTTTAAAAGATACAAATTGATTAAAGTCAAATAAAAATACCGAAAATATATTATATGTTTATTTAATACCTAACATTAGCTATTAGTTAAAGATTTATATTTATTTAATACCTAATGTTAGAGTTAGGTGTGGTAGGTATTAGTTATTCATTTAATTCTCGCAGTTATTATTTATAGAATAAAAAAAATTACCTTTACCCCCTCCGTTTTATCCTAATATGTAATATCCCATTACCCCTATAGAACAATTCAAAATATTTTTCTTGCATTTAATTTGAATCAGGATCGCTAACAAGCAAACAACATTCCAAACTTCAAATTTCAGAAAATATTTTACAACATAAATTATATATCCTGTTAGAAAATAAGATATATGTGTCTTAACTAATTAATAAGCATGTAATTTTTAGACAAATAAATAATATTTTAATTTTTTAAAATTGATTTAAAAAAAAAAAGTGAACAAGTATATTTATAACAAAACATCTTTCATCAATAGTCATAAATTGTAATTTTGTGAACAAAAAAATATTTTTCATTATTAACAATTATAATATTTAAGATTGTTAAATAAATTTTTTATTATTAAAAAAATTGGCTAATGATGAAAATTAATTTTTTTCAAGATAAATATAATTGGTAATATTTATTATCTCTTTAAAATTTAATATAAAAAATAAAAATATCTCATTGCCTCAAAATAAATATTACAGTTTATTTATTGTTTGTTACGATTTGTAGTGGCTCAATGGTTGGAATTTTGACTTGCTAATTGAAGATCTTGTAAGTAATTTTGTTTTTTGAATTTTTGCACATTTTATTTCAAATAGTTTTTGGTTCGGCTCACTCCTGATTTAAATTAAAAAAAAAAAAAAAAGATAAATTTGTCAAAATACTGACATGAAAGGGATAATGGATAATTTTGAAGCTATAGGAGACAATGGAGTATTAGACCAAACATGAGGGGAAGCGGTACATTTCCTTATTTTTAATTGGATGTTTGCTTAGCTAATCTTCAATTTTAAATCTGTGTTGGATTCATATAAGAGGATTGTGGAGGGAAAACATCTTGCCTAGATTCTCCAATTAAAGGCATATTCGATTGCCTTTTTGATTCTTATGCACATTTGACCTAACCATAAAGTGTGAAGGCATATTTTTCCTGATTCCAAGAGATTGAAATTAAGGTGACCAGCTTCGAAAATGTTTTGTATAAGTACTCTAAAAATATATATATGCACTTTTAATTGTGTTGCATATTTCTTTTGCATTATTCCGGCCCACAATGCATATAGTTTATTTGATAGCTAGCTTGCAACTACTCAACAATAGTACATACGTGGTATGTAAATGCATAAAATTGTTCTATTAGATTAAGTTTGTGAAAGTTTTAGGTGGTATCTGACCCTAAGATTTCATCATACCAATATCTAATTACATATCAACCCGTTTTATTATTTGTACGCAATATATTTATGATGATCTTGAATTTAATATTAAGTGTATAGACGATAATATGTAATTGGATAATGGTAATATTACCCCATTTGGTAGCGGGACAACCTAAGACTTTTTGCTTAAATTTTGTTATAATTGACAAAATTCAAGTAAAGTAGATTTACTTTTTACCAACTCAATGAAAGTTTTGAATGTATACGTTCATAGTCTATATAGAGTGTATGGCTTGTATTGTAATACTAAATTCTTTGGGGATACTTAAGAAACTATGACATTAATTAGTTTAATTATAATATATAGATACAACACACAAAAGCGACATGGAGAGAGATTCATTGGAAACCCTCTTTGATTATTACAATACTATAATATGATAGTATACATAACTAGCAAGATATTTTCTCTGAATAGGCCACAAGTTTGAGTTCATTTCTCTCCCTAGCTGGACCCGAACTTTGCTTGAAGAGATTTCACCACAAACGGATCAAGCTGGAATGCCCTAGCGAGAGCATACGGATCAATTGGTGGATCAGCTCCGAAGACTGCGTTTGCTATTGTAATAACACCAGGACTCTGGTTGCTCAAAGAAGCAATGGCAACTGCATTTGTTGGTCCTATAATGATTTGGAAATGAATTAATCCAATTGGAAACACAAATACATCTCCCTTGCTCAGGACTTCGGCGATGAGTGTATTTTTTAGTTGGTTTGATGTGACAAAACCAGTGTAAAGAGTTCCTTCCAGGACCACTAGGATTTCGGTGGCACGGGTGTGAGTGGGGTGGATTTTGGCCGCCATTTGGTGCGTAGTCAATACGAACTGCGGATATGCCAAGAGTATTGAGTCCTGGAATTTGATCTACGTTTACTGTAGTGGCTGTTGAACCCACTTGATTTGCTGTGCTTCTAGGAATATTTAGCCCTGAAAAGAAGTCGTTTGCTTTGGCAAGGTTTGGGTCCTAGCAGAACTTCCCATTCACAAACACTGCATAAGAGAAGTTACATATATGTCATTATATATAACAGGAAACGTTTATACTACTGATATCCTACCATACATGTTAAATTTTGGTCAAGTAGTAATTCTACCCTATGTACATTTATTTATTTTATTATAACCATCAATACAAATTTAATATAATATTAAATATCAGTAGTACGTATACAAAATCATCAATACAAATTGATACAATAGTTTTATATAATTGTCATAATTTTTATATCTTATATTTTCACTAGAATAAAATAAAATTTACTAGAGGAAAATTAAATAAATTTCTAAAATATATAGCAATAATATATTTTACCACATCAGTTTGTATATATAAAATTTGAAAAGAAATTTATATTCTAACGTTTTTATTGTAAGATAATTAATACATAAAAATAGCAAACGCACCACCATATCTGAAATCATTGACGACTACGCAGAAATCCTGAAGAGGGCTAGGGTCAGAGGCAGTGGCCAAGGAAGAAGCCAAAGCCAAGAGGACAAAAGCTACAAGAAACTGAACACGTTTCATTGTTGATTATAGGCTGTGGCTATTATATCTCAATTTCTTTCCAAATTAATTTGGGAAGTGATGAGAAATCTGGCATGAGAAACAAGCCTTTTATAGAAGGCGGCTTGAACTAGCTAGTCTGTTTTTGTCTTGCTCAGAAGCAAATGTGAGAACTTACCAAGTTAGATTGTTATCTATTTTTCTTTTTAATTTTATTTCAAAGACAAATGAATTCTTCACGAGTATACATATGTATCCTTAGATATTTATTTTATTAATTTGTTAATGTAAGTGACATATTTTTATATGTAAGTGCTCGTATTCCCTCTATATCTCATATGGGCTGCTGTCAGTGTATATTAATGACTAGACCCGAATACCTAGAATAGTTTATACATAATGAAGTTAAAAATGGTCTATTGTTAATATATATACTGGAAATTGTGGTTATTCCATTCTAATAATGTTCTAAATTTAAAATGCTAGTTGATCATGGGCTGCTATATGCCATGGAGATTTGCTTATATATTCTTATTGACTTGTGTAGCAAAACATGGATAACCTATGAATCTATATCTCTATGCGACGTTTCCGCAATAATTCAACTTCAAGTTAATAGTACATTTCCACTCTGAAGGTCTTTAAATTGTGTTGTGTCGCAACATGGTTCAGACTTATCTCATCATTTATTGTTTAATCTCTAAGTGGGGAAAACAGTTCATGATCTTGGATAGCATTCCTAGTTGTGGGTATGAAAAGAAAAACTGAGTTTTGCTTGATTTAATTATTTTAAATTGGGTTGCGTTACGTGTATCTGAAGGATACATGTTAGCTAGTGGAACTAATTTAGAGATGAAAAAAATAAGACTATCTAATATATCGAAAAGCACAATATAGTGCATCCAAATAAGTTGATTTTAATGTTTTGAAACTCCCAGTGTCAAAAATCTTTCTTAATATACATGTGCATTCTCATGCGTTAATAGTGCCCAATAACAGTACGTTTTAGGGAGGAAAGGATGACAGATTTATGAATGATTCTGTATATAATATAAAGTTATATGGAGTTGAGGATAAAAATACGGCTCATCCAAAGATTTCTAATTCGTTGAATATGAAATTGAACGTTACTTAGAACATATGCCAATTAATTGATCGCTTAATTCAAAAGTCCGAACTATGTAGTCCTCCATAATAATATCAAATGCTGAATAACCACTTTAACTCTAAAATTTAAGTTTGAAAGTAATCGTCCAAACAATAGTATTTAACCTACATAATATTCTCCTTACATGTTAGTCATATTTTATTTAAGGTTTAATTTCAATTTACCTCCAATTAATATTGTCAATCTTCATTCCTTCCTCAAGTTTATTGTAATGTATCAATCCACCTCTACACCGTTATTTTGTGCCATTAAATTTAATAGTTAAAAGGGTAAAGTTATTATTATTAACCACTAAATTAATCTAAAATTTTTGTTCTTTTCTCTTTTTATCATTCTTTTTCTCTTCTTCTTCCAACATCTCCCATCATCCAAAATCAAGATAAAATTGAATAAAATATTTTAATCCTACAAATTCAAATTATTTTTCATAATCTGAACAATCAAAACCAATTCCACAATTTTCGCAAGACTGGAGGCCATCATGCGATCCTCACAGGTTGCCATGTGAGACCTTGATAGTCGCTGCAGACAACCATGAGTCTGCTTGCGAGGTTGTGTGGCCATAAAAATTTCTTTCGAGAGTTGAAGAGTTTAGAAAAAATTAGAAGAGAAAAAGTTTGAGAAAAGTTGGAAGACGAGTTGAAGGAGCATGCGAAATGTTGGATGAGAAAGAATGAAAAAGAAGAAAAAAATAATTAATTTAAGATTAAAAAAATTGTGAATTATTTTATAATTATTATTGTAAGAAATAATTATTAAAATGTCTTTAAAGTGGTCAAATTAAAGCCAACAGTCAACCATAACGATTGAAGATAAGTGTTGGGGACTGAATGATATATTACACTAAATACCAGAATGTAATGAAAATTGTCAATGTCGGTTCCAAGTAAACTGAAATTAACCATTTATTTAATGAGTCTGCCACATTATTTTAAATAATTGTTATTTAATTTTAATATTTGAAAAAGATTCAAACACAAGATGCCGAAGTCAGTATTATAAATATTGGAAACTATAAATAATGAACTTAGACAAGATAAAAAAAAAAAATGAAAAGTTTTCTGTATTGCTTGATTATAAGCGTTAAGTAACGGTGTCAATATATACAAGAAGAACAAAAAAGTATGGAAAGAACATATTTACGTAACCTTAGTAAATGTTATTTCCATGGTTCTTATAATTAATTTTAATACATTCCTTCGGGGAGCTTGTCAAGGAGTCTTGATTGGACCTTTTATTAATGCATATATAAAATCTTATTTGAAAAGTTCACGTGCATTAATGCCATGATATTCCTGAAAGTTAAATTATGAAGCAGGTCCAATGTCTAGATGAGAGTCACTAAATTAATTAAAAAACTATGTGATAAGTATAGGCTACTAAGTTGCCTATAAAGTATACATGATATAACCCCAGAAAAATGAAATTAAGAAAAAGGAGTTATACCAAAAAGTTGATAGCAGTTCATGTTTGTTCGAAGATAACGATGTCAAATTTAGAGAATCTTGGACACTAAATCACTAAGAAGTAAGAAGTCTTTATTGTTTGTCTCATATTACACTCAAAGCTTAAAATAAGTTCGATTATAATAAAAATATTCATTAATTAATTGCTTACAAAATTAATATGCGCGTTGGACGAATAGCAAAATCCGACATGAATTTAACTACAATTTTGTCATGCATGCCTTTAATTAATAATTTTTTTCCGCGTCCTGTAGTCCTCTCAATTTTGTTATTAAAAGCAAATTTGGTGTTCATATATGA
>JAXCLQ010000006.1:14573853-14597742 GCA_035584115.1 Cedrela odorata | reverse complement strand
GGTTGTGCTTGGTTGTGAATTAGAGCAAAAATCGTAAGGAGAGAAGAGAGCATTTAGAGGGAGAAAGCTTGGTAAGCTTGTTGAAGTTCAAACCGAAGCTTGAAGATCCTAAATAAGCCGGAACCGACATCAGCACTCTAACGTGTGGACTACTTGAGGAAGCAAACTAGTTGTTGTTCCGAATTATAGAATCAAAAAGTAAGTTATCTCATTTTTCTTTAATGTTTAAAATTGTTTTGAAAGCCAAAACATGTATGTGTGCATGTCCAGATCAGTTTGGGGCCTATTCCGCAGGTCCATGAAGATGGCTATAGCTCTCCTGAGGTAGTTGCGCTCTCGAAAGTCGATTTCGTGCGTCATGCTTCCGCTGCTCACGAAAATAGAGCATACTTGGGTCACTGTCTTGTTCAGATATCTTATACGTCCTCTAACCCTTTCTAGATCCAAAGTTATGACCTCTAGAAGTTTGACACTCATTTCAGCTTGGTTCAGGAGCATTATGTACTGATCAAGGATAATCAACTCGGTTTAGCACTATTGTGCTTTGCTCAGATCATCATGTTATATAGTTCGGAAAGAGTTTTCCATTGATACCTTGTACGTCTCCTAACTCTTTTTTGGATCCAAAGTTATGACTTTTAGAAGTTAGACAATCATTTTAGCTCAAGTCAGGAGCATTATTCTCAGGTCAAGACTATTGTCCTCGGGTAAAGACCATTGGTCTCAGATCAAGACCATTGGTCTCAGATTAAGACCATTGTCATCTGGTCAAGACCATTGGTCTTGGGCCAAGACCATTGGTCTCAATTTAGGATAATTTACTTAAAACTTAAAATTTCTAAGAATGAAATCTAACCAAATCAGAATGTTTCAAGGGCTCTTTGATAAGGCAAATGAACTATGATTTGACATTATAAGTACGTTTTCGAAAGCTTTTTCAGTGTAGAATAATTTTATCTTTTATAAGGTTTTCTAAAAATGTCTCTATTTCTCATAAATTGAGGATAACCATTGAAAGGTCTAAACTGTCTAAATTATCTCCTTTCTCTTTCAAACCAATTCCGGCCTTAATCCATTTACGTATTAACTCAAACCTTTAAATCTAGTTTCAATACTTCAAAAACAGCCATTTATGAGATTTATTTATGTTCTAATGCTCAATTTAACACAATGTCACCAATTGAAAATTTAACTCATTCATAGTAAAGCCCATTTCAAAATTTACACCTAAATGAACTTTAAAACTTATATATGGGTGTAATATTTACTAAAACTTAAGAGAAATCTTTTGATGTGCTTGAAATTCTTGAACTTGAAGAATCTCCTAAATTGACTTCAACCTTAGCTTTCTTCCTTACTCCTCTTTATCTTTTCTAGTCTAAAATTGATACTAAATCAAATAGGAGAGGACTAGAAATCATTTGGCATTGGTAATTTGAAAGACAATCGATTAAATTCGAAGTGATTTGGCCGAGGGTTGAGAGAGAAATGCAAAAAACAAGTTTATGAGAAATGAGAAGAATGAGAGTCAAATACACATCGGAAAGAATAGCAAATTCGTTTATTTTGATAAGCGAAATTTCATTGAGACACCTATTTTTTTAAAATTCTAAAAATAATTTAAAATTTTAGAAAACCTTCTTTTTAGTCCCTATATTAACAAAATAGGGTTTACACCTTACATACTTAATTAAATAATTGTACTAAAGATAGAAATTGGTATAGAAATATTAATCTGGGGTGTTAACTTATAGAAATTAGCATCAAGATAGATATAGTCAAAGTATTTTTCCATAACTACTAAGCTATATGGTAGATATTTATAATTTTTCTAGTCAAAAATTGAAACAAAACTTAAAAAAATATTACAGATATAAAATTATTAGAACAAATCTTAAAAACATTAAGAAGGAGGTTTAAAATTAAAAAGCAACTTGTAAAAAAATATAAATATTTTAATGCATCTACTACTTATAGTACTTTACTATGATATAAATTAGAAAATATATAAAATATTAATCAACTAGTATTTGAAAGCAACCCAAATGTAAAATAAGAATATACATATTTTATTGAAGAATTAACATTTACAAAATATAATATAATTAAAATAAAGAATAGACTAGAAGAGTTAGGTGTAAAAAAAATTATGAGAACAATAACTCATTAAATATAAGAATTAAAGTAGTTAAAAATTATATTAGATATTTAAGAATAGTTCAAGAACAATTAATAAGAAGAAAAGCTAATTTTAATGAATTTATTTGCACTGTCGATTCAATATCTATTTATAGAGCAATTTTAGAAGAATTAGAAAAGGAACTTAGTAATTTAGCATTTTAATAAAACAATATCATTCTCAAAAAGACAAATAGTATTAGTTAAGCAAGACATAAAATTTTGGAAAAATAGACAAACAAAAAAAATTAATAGCATAACAAACTGACTCTATTAGAATTTTACATATTACATATTTAATAACAATTAAAGAATTGCATTTAGAAGATTTAGAAAATGATCTTAAAAATTTTTCATTTTAATGAACGAAGCAGTCATAAGATTTGAAGCTAAAGCAATTCTAAAGAACTTAGAAAAACAAAAAGGTAAAATTTTAAAAGCCTTAGATTTTTATGATTTTAGTTACTTACAAATTTCTTATATTGAAGATAGATTATTAGAAATAAAAGAAGAAATTATACAAATTAAGCAATTTTTAGATATTTTTAGAAGACAATAGTGTATAAATTATAAAAAAAAAATTAGAATATTTAGATTTAGAATTAAGTGAAAACAGAAAAATAAAGTTTAAATTTAGTGAAAATTTTAAGATAATTTGTAATTTTAAAGACTTATTAGAAAATTTCATTTGTAAACCCTGTTTTTCAAACATAGGGATAAAATAGTCATTTCATGACATCCATATGGACACATGCATTATTAAAGACTAGTTGACACATTATTGAGGCGTAGGTGAGTTTATATTCAAGTTTAATAACTGGAATACAATGAAATTGAAATTAAGAATTTAAAATTTCATATAAGTTGGATTTCAGTATGTTATCCTACACTAATGTATTCGACGATCTCACTAACCGGTTAGCGAGCGGGGTCAAGGGACAGTGCCCTTGCAAGGGATCGGGGGCAAAGCCTCTAAAAGGTAAACAGAATTGGTGTTAAGAAGTTAAAAGAAAAGGGTCAAAAATTTATCATGAACATAAAGATATCAATACATTGTTCAAAAGTATCGATACATTAAGGATGCAGGTCGATACTTGATAAATGGATCGATACCTATAGAGAAAGGTATCGATACTTAGCAAGTTAGAGACTTAGGAAAAAAATGACAAGTCGACCAGATCAATACTTATGGAGAAAGTATCAATACATTTCAAAATAGAGAGTTCAAAAATAATTACAAAATGAATCAGATCGATACCTTCATTAAAAGTATTGATATATGGCCAAACAGAGAGTTTGAAATTAATTACATATTGAACCAGATCGATACCTTCAACAAAGGTATCGATACATTGAAAAGAGAATAATTGATACATAAAAACAAATGTATCGATACTCAAGGTCGATAAAATTTCCATAATCGAATTCTTAAGGAATGAATCGATACTTGGACTAAAGGTATTGATCGATACCAAACTCAAAAGTATCGATACATATGCAAATCAAGGGAAAATTTGATAGATAATTTGGTCTTTGCACCTTCTATTATAAATACCCAAGAGGGGGGATTTGACCCAAGTATCTTCTTCACTCGTTCTCTCTCTCTCTCACTCTAAAAATACTTCTCTTGTTCTCTCATTCGGATTTGACCAAATCTTTCCAAATACTTGACTTATGCCAAGTAAGTAAACTATTTTCTCCTCTACAAGTTGGTACTGATTTTGGACAGAAAACTGTAAGGAAGAATCTAGGGTTTCCAAGGGATTTAGGAGTTTCACTTTTAAACATCAATGTGAGATTAATACGAACTTCTACAAGCTAAAAGAAAGCCTATAAGACTATTCTAAGTTCAATTTTAGGCATCTGAGTATATTTGAATTCTATTGTTCACTATTCACTTAAAAATTCACCTTAACTAATGTGTAGGAAATATAAATCGTGTAGAATTGCAATAAATATAACTAGATAAATTTAAATAAGTGTTAAATATTGCTAAGGATGTGTAAACCCGTTTTAAATGAAAATGCAGAAATTTGAATAATTACAGTTATGAGATTCCGTTATCGGGAATCGACTAAATGGTCCTCGTTAGAATGCCTTATAAAATTATTTGTACAAGATTAAGAAATTTTAAACACGAAGATCGCAAATATTATATTTAATGTATAAATATTAATTAATTGGAATCTTGAAATTTATGTTGTTATATTTGTGTGATATTAGGAGCCGAACACTTGGAAGAAGGACATACTAGGCGCGAGGATTAATGTGGGAGTGATAGCCCTGCCTTTTTCTGTAAGTAGACATTTTATTTGTTATATACTTTTAAACTGTTTAATAAAATTTATTATTTTATGAAATAAGAAATAGTTTTACTATTATTATTGATTTAAGACAAATGTGAATGGCATGTAAATGGATTTGATATACATATGGCTATAAGGCCAAGAAATGTAAATATGAGATCAACCATAAGGCCAAATTTGATATTGAAAATACATGTTTTTATAATGTTATTGAAAATAAAATGTTTATAAATGATCTCGTCTTTAGTTAAATATGTGGATTGTATTGGTGATATAGTCATGAGGGCCAGGATTATATATAACTGTAACTACAGAGAAGTAGCCTAGGGACAAACCTATGAGAGGCCGCCTAGATGAGTGTGTCACAGATGAGACAGGTATATAAGTGGATGTTATAGAGTTGCCCACTTGTGGGATTGATGATGACAATCATAAGTATCACCACATGATTACTCGATGCCAACATCAATGGTGGGCCAATTTTTAAATAACTAGCATGTATTCGCATTTTAAAAAAAATTGTTTTATTAAATGAGCATTGTTTATCATTGCATAAAATCCACTTACGGTCTCGGGGTTACCACGGCCAAGGTAACTACCAAGAAAGGGAGTCAACCCGTTGATTTTGAATAACAAGTCATGGTTTTATTAAAATAAATTGATTTATTATACATTTATAAATAATTTTCTTAAAATATATTTTTATCCACTCATGGAGTATATTCTCATATACTCATCCCCTCACCTTCCACTTTTAAGAGATCAAGAATAGGAAAGTGCATTGTACGAGTAGTGGTGATCGATTAAGGATGTAACGCCCTTAAGTATTATTTTCATCCTCCACTCACCTATTTATTTATTATAATTCACTGGATATATTTTGATAAATTATATTTGTAATTAAATATGAAAAGAAAAGAATGTAAATTGATTATATACCATATATGTATTTTATATTAAATATACTATTATTTAAGAGATGATTTGGAAATGTTTCGGAGAGATAAGTTTATGTAAATAATCATACAGGGTCAGGTATCTAAGTAGTTTTACAGGCTTGAAAGACATGGTTAAGAGTTAAAAATGTGTCTCAAAAATATGTGATAATTGTGACATGTGGACTCCACAAGTGAAAACGTGTCATTAGTGAACAAAATAAAGCTAAAAGTAGCTTTTTATTGCCAAGAATCCTTAAAGAAATAAATAGACTTAGATAAAGTCAAATAGATTGTTTAAAGCAATTAGAATATATTAAAAAATTAGTAAGCAATGAATAATAAAAATTTGCAAGAAGCATTAAACATTTTACATTAAAATATTACTAATATACAACCAATAGGATTCAGTAATAAAATATATAATACTGAAATGCCCAAACATTCGAACGCTTATAAACACTCTCACAAAGAATTTATAAAAAAAATTTCTCTTTTTTCAGAAAAAATAAATAAAAAGAAAGTAAAAAAAATTCTTTAAATATATTCTTTGCATTTTTAATCATGTTTTTATTTTAATTTAGAAGCACAAAGGGTCAATAATAAGGTTTAATCACGAAAGTTATAGTCCAAAAAGAAAAGATCTTGATAAGCTTATGCATAAACACAAAAAATTAATTTTTGAATGTAATAATTAACTAGGGATCTAGTTTATATAAGATATTAGTGTGCCTTTATGTCCGTTAGCCTGTTTAACCATTGAGTTGATAAGGTATTTAGGGCATGTTACGTATGACATTGTATTATGAAATAAACCATTAAAAAACTCGAAATGCCATTTCATAAATTAATTTTTGATAACAAAGTATAATTAAAGTGTGGTTGAAAATGATTATTTTCAATTCGGCTCTACCGCGGTTAGAATCTCATCGTACCATATATAAAACATACAAATAACTTTTTTATATACCATAAAAAATGCATGGAAGGTATTGCCTCCTCTTCTTCTTCTTTCTACTTTCTATTTTTACTATGATTAATAGAAATATAATGGTATAGAACTTTTTTTTTTAATTTCTTTTAAATTTACTCTTTATACTTCATATATTTATCATTGTTGTTTGCATATATTGAAGCTATAAGATATTGTACTGGAGTGAAAATTATATTTTAAAGACGTACGTGTATGTTATGACCAACTTAGAAGGATAATATTTTTCAACTTAAGAATATATAACATGTCAAAATATGAATGCGATATTCTTCGATACAAAATGTCTCGTATTCTATTAACAAAATCAATTATAAATAAAAATTAGCAACACCATTTAACTCTTAATCTTCGCCATCCTTAATTATCTTATACTCTCCACATTAATATTTTCGTTTATGTACCTTAAAATGGAGAGGTTCATACTTCTTCAAACCGAATTCATCATACTTTTAGAATAGTCAACTTCAACATCCTCCCGAACCTCCTCTTAGAGTCTCCTCCACTTTTGTAGCAACTTTCATGCCATTGCCAGCCACGGTAATCACTTGTAAGTTATGAATAGATAAAAAAGACAAAAACAACTAAGATAAAATGTTCAAGTGATTAACAAAATTAAATTAACGTGGGAGTAGAGAAGTAACAATAAGGAAGGAAATGTAAAGAAATGACACAATAATTTTGAATGGTTCAGTTTTGTAACTTATATGCATAAGCGAAGGTAAAACAAGATAATTAAACTAATAAATTGAGAGTTTACAAATATCAGAAACTCTTATTCAAAACTTAAAATTTCAACATACCTTTTATACTCAAAACTTTTCAACTCTCAAATTCACTCCAAATGTTACACTGGTTTGGCACTTCAAGAATACTTGCCATTTATAAGCAAAAGAATTTATCAATTTATCAATAAAAAAAATAAAATAAAAACTCTGTCAATTAATTCTAACATCCACTTAATATATTTGACAAATTAAACTAGAATTAGGTGATATTTATTGGATATGCTTGATTTGTTTATTATTATTTAAGTTATTTTTATTTTATTTTAAATAAATAAAACAGCTTAATCGTAACTCCTCAATGACTTTACAACCTTGCTTTATATGGAGGCAATGGAATCAAAACGTCTTGGTACAATTCGGTTTTGTGCTTTCATTTATTCTCATAGGTTTGGTTTTCAAGACCGGACCGTGCCCGACCTTCAAAGCATCCTTACTCGGACGGTTGGGCACCGAAATGCCCCTATATTTCAAATTAGTCCCTCAAATGTGGCTATTTCAAAATCCTAATAATAATTAATAATAATAAAGCTTCTCCAAAGGCTCTGCTTACGAGTTGCGACGGAGCTTTTCAACTCTCTCTCTCTCTCTCTCTCTTTCTCTCTCTCTATTAAACACATACTCCATGAATTCTTCTTCAACAGCTCCGCAGCCCGTGAATATTTCCCTCCAAAACCCTAACCCTAATTTAACCTCATACCTGTCTGATATATCAACGACAGTCTTCTCTCTGAAAACTCTCGTCTCTTTCTGTCACCAAACCCTCCAAAATTCCAGCTTTTTCCTTCCAAAACCTGGATATGACAACTTTTTACCCTGCCCTTATAACCCCCATCACCTCATGCCGCCAGAGTCCCTCTTCCTTCATACACTTCGCTGCCCATTTACTCTCGATCTTGACCCTCCAAATTACCGAAACACCCTTCAGTCTTCGTCTTTATTAGACCACCAAAAAACCCACTTCACTATTCAGGATTCCAACCAGGAACTCTGCTTTTCTTTGGATGATTACTTATCCAATCTTGGGTCTTCTAGCTCCTATTATCAAGATTGCCCAGCTGTTGTGGCTTTATCAGATATTAATGCTAGCAATAGTAAGAAGACATTTACTTTACCTGGTATTTTGTCGGTGGAATGTACTAATGTTGTTTGTTTCGGTGCTGGAGAGGCTAAAAATAAGGTTGATGGTTTTGATGAAGTAGGGTTTAGGCTTTTAGGTTCTGATTTGTGGTTTATCAGGAGAGAAGTTGAGAGTTGGGGGGATTATGAGCATGTAAATATGTATTCTTTCAATGTTTTTTGTGCAATTCTCGGGTTAATAACGGTGAAAGAGAGTAATTTGAGCAAATGGGTAATTGTTAATTCTCCGCGATTTGGTCTTGTGATTGATGTTTATGTGAGGGATCATATATTTGTTCTTGTTGCGTTGTGTTTAAAAGCTGTTATGAGAGAAGCATTGGGTTTTTTGGAGTTGGTGAAGAGGCAAGAATTGGACAGGGGTTTAAAGAGTATGAGTTTTAAGTGTCCAGTTTTTAACCAAGTTTTGAGGTGGTTAGCTTCTCAGCTTTCCGTTCTATATGGCCAAGTGAATGGAAAATTTTTTACCATTGAAATTTTTAAGCAATGCATATTAGAAAGTGCATCGGAGTTGTTGTTTCCATTAGAGAAAAGTTTGATCGAGTTGAAAGAAGGTGATCAGAGTGTACATGCTAACACCAATGGTATTAGGGATGTCAAAGTTAAAGAGCCACTTGAAAGTAATGCAAAATATGAGTTAGATAAAAAGGTCGATGAAACGGTCAATAGCAAGGTGATTTTTGTGTCTCAAGTGGCATCAGCTGTTGCAGCACTGCATGAGCGGTCAATGCTTGAAGAAAAGATTAGGGGATTAAGGGGTTCTCAACCACTTACAAGTTATCTGCGGTTTGTTGCTGCTATCATTTCCTTAACTATTATGCTTGTGGTTTTCTTGTAATCTGATTTTGTTTCATTATTTGAAGTCTTTGATAAAAAGGTATAAATGATTGTGTCTTATTCATTGTTTTTGCCTTTGAGTGGACGAAACTTTATTGTTGGCGTTGGCTGTGATGCATCTCATTTCTATTGTTCCACAACTGACATACAATTTTTAGCTCCTCTTTTTTAATTCTTCACTTCCGAAATGTGTATAGTTTGGATTTAAGTATCTGATAATATTTCCCTTGGTCTGTAGAATGGCTGAGCATGCTTATGTGTCAAGACGAGCTGATGAGGAGAGGAAAAAACGTCCTAACTATAAACCTATTATTGAGCATGACGGGCTTCCGCGGCAACAATCATCTAACCAGGTACCTAGATTTCTTTCATATACGAAACATTTTTCAAGTTGTATATTTTATGTTTTAGAATTTCAACATAGTTCAGAAAACTGACAAACAAGTTGATATTATTTGATGATGCTATCTTTAATGATAGTTAAGATACCTGGCTTTCAGCCATGCACAAATTTTAGTTATTCGAAATTTATTCATGATTTTGCAAATAGAAAACAATCATTAAGTTTTATATGACAATTTACTGGTGTCTTTGTAATTTTTGTCAATTTTTGTACAAGAATCATATCATTGTTGATGCTCAAAAGTGATTACTATGGAGAAGAAACATATTTTTGGAAAAGTTGGATTAGTTTGTATCTGGTCGTCTTGATTATTTGTGCATTATTATAATGCTTACTGGGAGCACAAATCCTTTGCTTAGTAATTTCCATAGTGGCTCTCAGACTATATTAGAGCCCTACTCTTTTTATTGGAGATGACAGAAGTTTCTCTATCAATAAGCTTTGGCATTATGTAGATTTGTAAACTTGTATGACCAATTGGAGTCAAACTGTTTTAGTAGGTGAAGCATTTATGTCATTAACATTTGAAGCTATTGTAAATTGAAGGTAACAATATCTTATGTGACATTACGAGTCAGATTCTTGTAGCGGGCAAGTGCATTCAAGTCATCTCATTAAAACTTGTATATGGATGCTGGTAATGAATGACCTGAAATTAGGTTTATCAGCAAACATAAAAGCATATAACTAGTATGTCTTCTTATATTCTCCGTCTTTATTATCTTTTGGATATAAGAGGCGGCATTGATGGACTATCATTCGCAAATCTTTTCTGTTAAATGAAGGGAACAAACAAGACTAAGACAAGAGAAGAGTTATTAGCTGAAGAAAGGGATTACAAACGCCGAAGAATGTCATACCGTGGGAAGAAGGTGAAGCGAACAACTTTACAGGTAGAAATCTGATTTGAAAGTTTCGAACATTATATTATAAATTTATAATTACAGCATCTGTTATGTGATGTTATACATCCTACCTAATTGATGAATTATTGCTAGTCCAATGTTGACGAACTCTGAAATTAAGCATACTTTCATTTTTACTATTCTTTATAAATTAAATGTGCATGAGCTAGCATTATATAGTTTAAACTGTACCATTTGTGTTCAAATACATATATGAAGTGTTGGAAGAAATCTCCTCTCCTTTAAGAGTTTTACTAAATCTGCCCTATTTTTCACTATAGATTTGTAGATTTGTAGATTTTTATATCTTCTTAGTTTACAAGGGTTGCCATATGGGTACAAATTAGAATTATGCAAAATAGATACATTCTGTTGCAAACATTTACCCCCATGTCTCAAATTTTGATAAATATTTGATAACTTGACAACAGTTATTCGTAATCATAGCATTCGTGTTTCTGTGTCTTACTTGTTTACTTTTTTAGATCATTTTTGGCACATGATCTTTCATTTGGAATTCACTTTATAGTAATTTCCTTTATCCTTTATTGGACTTTATTTCACAGGTTGTAAGGGACATAATAGAAGAATACATGGAGGAAATCAAGGAGGCTGGAGGAATTGGGTATTTTGAGAAGGGAGACCCAGACAGAGGGACATTTCCATCAAAACCCCACACGCATGATCTTAGTATGGATACTGATGATGGTAGAACTAATGATAGTGATTTATTTGAGGCAGCAAGAGGTAGTCCAAATTATTATAGGAAACAATATCACCATGATCATGATATTAAATCTACATCGGTCAAGGATTTTTTGCCCAGAGATCGTGAACGATCAAGACGGGGCCTTCATGGGGATCATGGACATCAAGAAGAGCTGAGGAACAGTGTTGATAGAGAAAAACATGGTGATTATTATTATAGAAACGCTGAGAGACATAGAAGTCGTGACCAATCACATGGGCGAAGCAGTCATCGAAGGGAACAAGAAGATATGGAGTTGACTAGAACCATGCATAATGAGATCAGAAGGCCATCTTCAAGCAGTTCCATTTATCATGATTATAGACCATCTTATTCTGCATCAAATTCTCGTCGATGGAACACACCTGATGATCATAGAGCAGATTCTGTGGTAAAAAATGCATTTGATGATAGATATGATCCTTCAGAATCTCATACCATGTATGAAGATGATGTTTCCAATGGCAGCAAGTATGTCAATCCAGAATAATTCTGTGCAATAACCATAGCAGCTGTTCTGCAAAAGGGCAACATGCTTTTCTAACATGATAAACCTCCTGCTGTTCAACCGTGTTGAGTAAGTTATTCAAGTTTTACTTAGCTATATTTTTTTAATATGGTATTCATTAAAAGTTAACCAATGCGAAGTTTTACTTTTGACATGGTTTATTACCACAACTTTGCAGTAAGAAGTCATCAGGCTTCAGCACTTTTTGTTACACCTGTATCCTGCTTTGTATCCTTTAGTTGTATTATCCTTTTTGTTTCTTAAATCTCTTTTTTATGTTGGTAGTCACACTTTTTCTTTTGTTTTTAGTTTTGGCTTAGGTTTTGTTTGGGATTGTGGTGCTTCAAAGCACAACAGGTAAAGTGTTTGGTAAAAATCAACTTTTTTTATTTTTTTTGGGTTAGGCTTCGTTTGAATTGTGGTGTTTCAAAGCTCAACAGGTAAAGCGTTTGATAATCATCAACTATTAGTGGAGTCACTTATTTTTTCACTTATATTTGACATTTAAGTGATTTCACTCTGCAATAGCTGTAGCTTCAAAGCTACAACACCTCAATATTAAACGAAGCCTTATTCTCCTTGTTGCATATTTAACATTTTTTTTTGCTTAATCATCTTCATTCTTCATATTCATTAATTATATCATCACAGAGGTTCTGAGGATTATGAGTGGCACCTTTGCCCTGTGCTTTCATGTCATCACCTTCCATTGTCGTATTAATTTTTCTTTTGTTTATAATTGAAAATCCTCTTTTAAACCGTGGACATAGCGGAAATATAAAAACTAGATGTGGGTTTTAAAGTAGTAGGGCTGAAGTAATTTAGTTTTCATTCAGATAGACTGGTCTTTATATTGAGCCATAAGCTTAAAAAGGGAAAAGAAAAAAGAAAAAAAATAGGAAGTTCAATTGCTTTCTGACGATGTAGGTTATGAATATAAATATCGCAATGATTTAGTTGGTGTTGGGGAACTGGTCAAAGTGCACTTATCATTGTGGCTTTCCACTTTTGGGAAACTGGAAATTGTGTGACCTCAAGCAATTTATTGATAAAGTTTTACCTGTTCCATTCCTCAGCCCATTTTTCCGATCCTTCCACCTGGTCTTGCACCGTTTCATAAAAATCTGCCCTCAAACAAAGTTAGGCTGTATCATTGAATTATTTAATGCAAGAATAGAAGAATCATAATTTTTCAGGGATGGAAAAGCCATTTCAGGCCAATTGTCTAGATATGGATGAGACTTTCTAGTGATATTGGGAAACTGATTGGTGCAGTTGAAAAGTTAGTGCCATATGCGTGTGCAAGCTGATGGTGTTTTTATAATTATGGTTTAATAAAAACAAAAACTGTTCAATATTTGGTCTGATCGAAGATACTTGTTTTAGCTACATAAATTTTATTGTCAGGCTAGCTGTTACTTCTAAATCATATTGCCAAGGTTGAAACCAAAATTTACATGTTTTATACACCTGGGTCCAGTTTGATAGTTACCATTGTTCTTTTCTGACACTATGGTACTAATTATTAAAAATTTGTGGATAAAAATAACATGCAAAATCCTTGCTGGAGGATAATGTCACAGCAAGGTCATCGGATATGCTGGTAAATGTGGTAGGAGATACCAGAACGCACACAAGTCCATGGTTTTGCAGGTTTGCTGTGGTATACAAGAGCATCCATAGAAATTATTTTCTTTACAGTATCTTTGATTTTTTCTTTTTTAATTTCCTTTTTCCTGAGGCTAATATTCGTTTTGATCAAACCTCACGGTCATTTCTCTGCATGTTATTACTAAGGATGCTTCTTGATTTGAGTTTGCTTATAGCTTAAGTTGCTGCATGTAGATTACAATTACAAGAAAAGATCGCAGCCTTTGCCGGAGAAGATAAGAAGTTTGTTGCATCTCATTCCTGTCAGGGTAAAGGTTTTACATATACCAAGAGTGAGATTGAGGTTGATGAGAGAACATGCTTGGTTAGGATTTTCTAGCACTATCATTGTGGATCTACTTTTTCCTTTTCTAAAACTTTTTTGGCTCTTGTTTACTTTCGTCAATTTGTTTCTATCGGCAATTTGACGAAGATTAGATAGTTAAATAAATAGATATTGATCTTTAGATTTCCCTTGGTTTGTTAGAATTTGAAATAGGTTCTATGGTTTCCACAGAAACCCAACTCAACGCTCACATGGAAATGTCAGATTGCGTGTGTTTTATTTGACAATGTAGTTTAAGTTAGGTGTGTAGATGTTGAGCAGTTCTTTTTTCTTTGGTAATGTCGAAACAAAACAAGTATGTCAAGTTCTGGTTGGTCTCTCCTGTTTGAACCAAAAAGAAAAAAAAAAGACAGTTTTTCTTGATGGAGTTGTGTTGTGACTTGGTGGTTGTGTTGCAAGATTAATAGAGTGATTTATTTTTTTATAAAATATTATTATGTTTATTTATACAAATTAAATAAATAATAAGTAAAAAGGTTTTGAAACAACACTTGCCTCTGTCATCGATAACGAGTTGTAATCCACTGTTGCATTGTCATCTTTGTTGTTATTCGAGGCCTTTGATATTAATGTAATGCTGTCATAAATAACGATGGTTGGTGGCGTGCGAGACTTGATGATAGCGTCCGGTTGTTATCAATTACAATATTTGAATTTTTTCAAAAAAATTTTAAAACAAATATAAAATATTTGATTGCAATAATTAATAAGAATAATAATTGTTTAAATAAAAATAATAATTTTAGAAATTTAATAAGAGTGATATATATATATATATATATTATCAATAATTGTAGAGTAAAATAATCATAATTTTGATCACAAATTTTTAAGAGTTCATGAAATACTCAAGTTGTATTTTTAAAAAAGTAATAATAATTATCTAAAGTATTTCTTTATTAGGTAATAAAATTTGCAATATAAAAAATGTAATATTATTGATTTTGAAAGTATAAACTAAGCACAGTAATACCAAACGGAGTTATAATGTACACAATGATTCCATAATCATAATCAAATGGGTTCATAATTTTTAAACTAAAATTTTAATTCAAGATTTGAGAAATAATTGTGAACAATTTAACAAAATTAGAGAGCTAAAATTGTTAATTTACACAAAATTAAGGATGAAATCTAAAATTAGCAAATAATAATTAATATTGTTAATTCAACATTCATTTCTATCGTTGAATTGTATGGATTAAAAATTCAAAATTAATGTATCAAATTAAGTATTAAATATATATATATATATATATATATAAGATAAGTGAATCCCATCCTATATATATTTTAGACAGCTGACATGTGCAATCGAATGGTGAATTTATATGATTCGATAGTCTAAAATTGATAGTATTTAAAGTCAAAAATTGAAGTTAAGAAAATCTCATCTCTCTCTCTCTCTCTCTCTCTCTATATATATATATATTACAGAATTGAATAATTATAATACAATGGTATGTATTATTTAGAGTTAATATGAGGAGTGAATATGGAAATGAATTATTATAAGAGAAGGCAAAGGCTAAGGAATGACGAGTGAAGATTCCCATTCATGGGGCAGCTGCCAGCTATCGAGCCTTCAGATTCTTCACGTGCCAGCATTTGTATATTAATGTCTCTTTTCTTCTGTAAACTTAATTATTGTAATTAATATATTTTTAACTATTTTTCTTTTAAAAAAAATCTTGTATCAATACTATATATTATTATTATTGATAATTAATTATTTACCTGTGTTTTTTTGGAAATAAAAATTTCCTAATAATAATTGTGTTTCCATTTTAATTTTGAGATATTTATTTGTTTACTTTGTGAAAACTTTTCTTCTTAAAAGTAAAATATATTTACATAGACATAAATGTACATGCATGTATGGATCTTCTTCTTCTTCTTTTAATATCGAAGCTTCCATTTTCTTATTCAATGAATTTGTTAACACTAATTGCTCAATTAATTTTAGTGTTTAATTTTCAATTTATAAAAAAAAAAAAAAAAATTAATCCTATGTAATTTCATCTTAGTTTAGATTACAAAATAACTCTGATTGTAAATATCAAGCATTAAAACATCGAATTTGAAAATTGAAACAAGCCTCTATCCTATCAAGGATACATGATCACTCCGACTATCGTCAACACATGACGATTCTGACGACTTTTTAGCTACTTGCATGTCGACACGTGATTGGTTGATAGGACCTTACAAAATTCAAAAAGACAAAAATAAACCCCACTCTGTCCAATCAAATTCCATAGAGACCAAAGTTACACACTGGGCAGGTGATGTAATCACTTAACGGACCACTCAGCAAGAAGCCAGAGCCCAGGAGTTTCACAGTGTAGTGTATAACTAACAAGTGTAAGCCAAGTTCTGCTTTTCACTGGAAACAAAAGTCCCAACTGAAGATTGCAGAAGAAGAAGAAGAAAAAGAAAGCCCCATGTATTTGAGACAATTTTTTTCTTGTCAGAAACAAACCCAATTTGATTCTCTTACTTAATGGCCGACCCAGGAATTCAAGTAACTGACCCTTGTGTTAGAAAAGTTGTAGAATTGAAGAAAGAGTTGCAGAGATTGGCGAAGGCAATTCTTGATGAAGATGATTATGGAATACAAGTGTCTGATGAGGCTTTAAGAGTTTTGTCTTGTTTGAAAGAATTGAAGTTGAAGAAATCTCATTCTTGTAAAGGTGGTCATCTGGGTGTGCCTGATGAGTTCAGGTGTACTATTTCTGGAGAGATTATGAGTGATCCTATTGTATTGGCAAATGGGAAGGTTGGTGATTGGATTTTTGCTTGATTTTCCGTTCAGAATTTGGGCGTCTTTGATTATGTGTTGAATTTTGTTCTGTTGTGTTCTTATCTGATTAAGTATGCAGTATTATTTGTTTTTTCGGCACTAAATTTATGTCTTTTATTTGGTTTCGGTCTTTCGTTGAATCTTGTGTCTTGTAGAGGTGATAGATTTTCTAGTATATTTCCTTATACCTTTTGGAGTTTGCTATCTTTTGATGGTCTGGATTGTGCAAAATTGTTGCGTTGGAGCATTTTTCTGCGTTAGGTGTCCCTACTTTCAAGCATTGAGGCTTTGTACAGCCATGCAATTTTTTTTTTATTTTATTTTGGGAGGTTTTTTGGTGGATTGGGTCTTTTTGGGATTTAAGCAACATTTTTATTGGTATATAGCCTAACTTGAGGTAGGAATTTGGTTGTTTGGTAGGACTCCGTTCATATTATATATGCGAGTTTTTGAATGGCGGTAGCAAAGACGTGTTAACATCTTGTGACAGTTTTAGAATTCTGAATCTTTTCATCCAGCAAATATGTAATGGATGTGTAATAATAAAAAAAATAAATTCCTTTTATTAAGTATAACGATTTATAAAGAATTTCGTTCGGGACCTAACTTCTGGAAGTCTACGCTTACTCTTTTGTAGCATAAATGTATTTGTTACCAGCAAAAGAGAAATTGCGATGAAATCTTGCGCTTTTCGTTCTTAATCTAATCTATATCGGATTTGCAGACTTATGATCGCCCCTGCATCCAGAGGTGGCTCAATGAAGGCAACCGAACATGCCCTCAAAGCCGACAAGTCCTCTCCCATAGTGTCCTTACTCCTAATCACTTGGTGCGAGAAACGATTTCACAATGGTGGAAGGAGCAGGGTATTGAGCTGCCAAAGCCCATTCAGGATACTGGTGAGGATGTCGTGACAGATGACAGCAGAAGCTATTTCAATTCCCTGCTTGAGAAAATGTCTTCGTCCCTTTCTGGTCAAAAAGAAGCAGCGAAAGAGCTACGGCTGCTAACAAAGAGGATGCCATCATTCCGGGCACTTTTTGATGAGTCTACTGTTCCCCAATTGCTATATCCGCTGTCACCAGGCAGAGCTGATACTGATCCTGATCTTCAAGAGGATTTGATTACAACTGTACTGAACCTCTCGATTCATGACAATAATAAGAGAGTAGTCGCCGAGAATCCATTGGCCATTCCTCTGCTAATTGACTCCTTGAGAACGGGAACCATGGAAACAAGAAGAAATGCTGCTGCAGCACTATTCACATTGTCAGCCCTAGATTCTAACAAGCTCATCATTGGAAAATCAGGTGCTATCCAACCTTTGCTTGAACTTTTAGAGGAAGGACATCCATTAGCGATGAAGGATGTTGCCTCTGCAATATTCAATCTGTGTATTCTCCTCGAGAATAAAAGGAGGGCTGTCCATGCAGGGGCAATCGGGGTGCTCATTAGGAAGATCATGGAGCATACGCTTGTTGATGAACTGTTGGCTATTCTTGCAATGCTTTCTACTCATCAAGTTGCAATTGAGGAAATGGGGGAGCTAGGTGCCATACCCTGCTTGGTAAGCATCATGAGGGAGAGCACTTCTGAACGCAACAAGGAAAATTGTGTCGCTATTCTGTATAATATATGCTTTAATGATCGGACTAAAATTAAGGAGATTATGGAAGAGGAAAATGCCAATGGTACGCTTTCTAGACTTGCAGAGAACGGAACTTCAAGGGCCAAGAGAAAGGCCAATGGCATCCTCGAGAGGCTCAATAAAGCTGCTTTGATTGCGCATACAGCTTGATGACATAAAGATCCACATTCAATAACAATCTCGACCTCCCATTGTAAATACTCTTCCTCTCATGCAAGTGTACACAATAATTTGAGCTTATTACCTTTAAAAGGTTCACAATTTTTGTACACATTTCCTGTACTCATATTAGGCAAAGTTTTGATCCATCACAGGCTTATGTATTAGCCAAAAATATTGTATTTTTATCTTCAATGATCATGAATGAATACCTAGTGTTACTGGCAATTTTCAATGTTGAATCTTTTATTATTTTGATTATCTGATTGAAATTATGATATGTGCATTTTTGCCGATTTAGAGAGGAGGTTGGTGGGCAGATGAATGACTAGTTGTAGGGTTTCTCCTTTTGTTCCTGTCACCTCCGACCTTTTAAAGCTAGTGTCGGCACCATATCACAATATATTTTCTTAATAAAAAGGTTTTAATTAATGGACTAACTTTTATAACATGAGTATGATGCCGACAAATTTTGTAGGCTCTCTAGAGTAGACCTAGAGGTTCAGGAATATTATGCAAATAGGATAAGATAAAGCCAATTGATGTTGAAATCCAGTATGAACATGGTGCGTTGACTTGCAATTCCATCGCCTACTCTTTTCCAGATTGCAGCTCAAGTTAACTATGTAGAAATATAAATTTACAAATCAAAAAGCGTGTTAACCACTCATTTTTTTAAAAACAAAGATGATCTCCTGTTTTTTAAATCAAAAAGTGTGTTAACCACTCGTTTTTTTTTTTTTCAAACAAAGATGATCTCCTTTCTGTTTTTTAAACAAATCTTTACAAATGGCTAGCTAATCTTCAGCTTGCAGATAGCAAGTTCTGCTACAAGTTTCCCCCATTAATCTTCAATTGTTTGTTCTAAGCTACTTTGACAAGTAATCATATTACATTAAAGAATGAGTCTAGACTGTTGGATTAGCAGAAATTTAGTTTTCTTGCTGCCACTGATTTCAGGATTAGTCATGCTGTCCTATATTCTATAGGAAAATAGTTATAGAATCACGGTCGTGGAGTTTTGAAAAATATATTTATTACCGCTTGTTTAGAAATCTGCATCTTCACGTCCAAGTAATTGACTATGTAAGAAAGCTGTAGTCATGCAGTTTCTGTAACTTTTTTATTTTTATTTTTCCTTCCCTTGATCTATCATGAATTCGCTAGATACTGACACGGCAGCTAGGATATTTCGTCTAAAAGATCAAATACCGTAGAATGGTTGGATTCTGGTGATGGGAAATCAGGATTGTAGGATGAAGGATGTTGAATATATGAATCTCATAACTCGCTCTGTCACTGTTAACAATTTTTCTACGTGCTGCTGCAGTATATGATGTGTCGTTCACCGATTCAGCTGTTAGGGTGATGTGGGATTTCATCAAGGAATCTAAATTTTGTTTTGATTAAAGAAAGAGCTGGTAGATCACAAAATGGAGTCAATTTCAAATTGAATTGATGTTTATGGAGTGTAGTAGCCAGCTATGCTTGTGCTTATTGAATTATATAGACAATTAATGTCAAAGCAAAGCAACATCTTTCGGTTGAGTGGTCCTTCTAAAGTGTGGAAGTATTTCTTTGGAGAAAGGAATAAAAAGTGCTTTTTTTGTTTGAATAATGAAGTGAATGTTCAAAGCCAGTGGATCTGCTTTTGAATTTCCTTATCTCTATAGCTTTCAATATTGCCTCAAAAACGAACTTTGCCGAAGCATTTATCAACAAACCAAAATTGTACAAACAGAAATAGAGTAATTTGATCTTTAAATGATGTAATACGGTGTGTGATGGAATGGATATTGGGTGACAACTTTAATTGGATGCATCTTAAATTACATATATTAGAATTTTGCTTATAAGGTTTCATTTTGAAACTTGTAGTACGTGATAGTTTGTAACAATATCAGCCGTTTAACTTTAAAATAATTTATACTTCAGAATATTTATTCATGTGTTTAATATAAAAGGGTCATAAACCCTATTCGTTGTCATTCTTTCACAATTAAAGAAACAACAATTGTAAATGACTTAAATAAACAACCGAACTGTCTTCTTGAGTATGTCAATAATAGCTCACCAAATCTACAAAAGTTCTCACCAAGGCATGAATGCTTTCAATATAAAATAGGGGATCATTTCTAACCAATGCTTTTTAATAGTTGTGAATTTGTTAAAAATGGCGAGATCTAGTCCTTTATCCAAAACCTTATTATTCTAACCTACTCAATACTTATTTTTAATCTAAATTTGCACAAATTTTATTTGGTACCAAGATGTGTGACCAAAAATTAGTGTTTATCAAATATTTTTATCAGTTATGCTTTCAAAATATAACAGAAGCACAACAATCTCAAACAAAATTCAAAAATACTTTATATAAATTAAATTGAGCGGTAACAGTGAATAAATTGTCAATTGAATCAGAAAATAAAAAAAAATGAAGTCACCATTGTCCATTAATATCTTATCTACTCTTATTCTGAATCATGTCTTGGGTGAAGCTAATATCATAAATTGTGGTTCACAAAAAACACTGATATTGCTACATATTTATGTGATATAAAAATTTCCCAAGAGAGAATAGCTGATACATCGAAGTCTACACTGAAGAGGCACATGCAGGTACTAGGCAGGAAAAGAATCCTTGCCTTTTCTTCTGCATCAAAAAATAATAAGAAAATCGTAAATTTAAGATGAATAAATTTACGAAACTTTGCTTGTAGATGTGAGAACGGGCCAGGTGGGCCTGACAGCCCAAATTTCGTACTTTGAACTTGGCAAGAATTTAGTACCGATTCTGGGCCTAAACTTAGATCATGAATTTCTACCTTGGCCCATCGGACCTAAGTTTTATTGTATTTACCGATTTTTTTTGGTTTTCGTACATATGACCTAAAATTGAGGCCTCATTACATTCATAATCCACTCTAAATTTACTTTTTCACTTTTAACCAAAAAGAACCCCATTAGAATAAAAATGTCCATGTAAGTCTAATTTTGTAGAGATTATTTCAAAAACTGATACTGTCGAGACAAATTAGTCTTCAAAAAAAGATTTCTAAGGATGAATCATCTTGTCAAGATAAATCACTTCAAAAATCGATTTAGCTGAACGTTGTGTCGAAGTAAATCAATTCAAAAATTAATTTCTCTAAACAAATCATTTTGTAGACAGAAAGCAGTTAAAAAATAAATTAAAATAAATAAACTAACTATGCAGACATAATCATTTTTATCTGAAAGAACTTTTTTTTTTTTTTTTTTTTTACTTAAAAAGAATTAGCAAACTAGTGAAATACATTTTCCAAAAATTTTCATTTTTTTTTTTTTTTTGTAATCTCTAAACTCTTCTATTTTTATTATTTAATTTTGATTACTATTTGCATATTACAATGAAAAAGTAGAAAAGAAAATTGAAAGGTACACACATTTCAACGGTAGCCCTATCCTAATAAAATATAAAAATTGAAAGAAATGAGCCTGTTGTTTTCTTTTCTATTCTAGAGTAGAGTAGGGACAGAGTGATAGACTTTGGTAGAATTAGGACATGAAATTTAAAAAACTGACGTAAAGTTTCCTAGCCATAAATGACTTGTCTACTCAAGAGACAATAGCCATAAAGGGCCCCAACAGTTCCAGGTTTTCAGCAATATATATTTCAAAATCAAATTTTCTCGAGACTTTTTTATTTTATTTTATTTTGTCCTCAAGAATTCCACAAACCAAATTATTGGAAGGCAAGACCACTGAGTTTTGATACGTCTGTTTAGTCAATTACCATCACTCCGCCATGCGAAAAATGCTAGTTTTATTGGAGCAGTTCTTCGGTACTATTGGGCCCTCTACTCTCACACAATCAATTATTATATATACATACATATACATATAATTATAATTATAATTATAATTTTGTTTTTAACAAACAAATAAATAAAAAATAGTAGAATAGAATGGATGCTTACCCGTTTGGATGAGTAAAGAAGTTCAGGAGGAATTTTGTAGAGATCTTCGTCAACTGCTTTAGGAGGTCTAGCACTAGCAGGCAATATTCTTGAACGAGTTGCAGTAGGTTTCACGACGTGGTCATGAGGATAAAGCTTGCTATTATTAATATTATTCTGTGGTGGTTGTTTCCTTGCCGGTTCAATCACGTCGCATACTTTCTTCTTCACTTGCTTTTTCTGCATCTCGTTCACATTCGACCCTCGCTTTTCCCTCACTCTTGTCTACACATTTCAAACATAATCACCCAAATTATTCAAAACAAGAGCACTTTATCAAATTCCATATACTTTAGAATAATTTTAATTCACTAATAATTCAGCCTTCTGGGATGACCGAATTTATAAATTGTAGTGCATTAATGACTTAACTGCATATTCAAACTGATACTCTTGACTGGATTTTGTTCAAGACTACATAAAAGCACTTCCCAGAAGCAATTATGGGCTTTTTTTTATAAAAAAAAATCCCTATGTCCCATTTGAGAGCAGAATTAGCTAGCTTTGAAAAGAATCAGAATGAGCCATACATTCTGGAACTGGGTAATTGTATTCTTCATCGTTATCGTTTCAAATAAACCAACCAATGAAGCCAGCAGCGAGAATAGAAAAGCCATGAAATTGAAGAACTTAGAAAGGAGAAAAAAGCATACCTTTCGTGGAGGAGCAACATAATTACGAGAATTAGGTTTTGTATAATGATTATCATCTATAGCATACAAATCACCAGCACCACGAATGCAGTAGGGATGCTCAGATTCTCCAGAAGAAGAACTGTATCTAAGTAAGCCTGCTTGTCTTGCAGATTCAAAATACTGAGTTATTGGCATTTCGTTTGCATAATCCCAGTCTCCAAAAGCAGGTATTTGTCCACTCCTTTTACAGTAATCCTAAAACAAAAAAAAAAAAAAAAAAAAACCCAGAAACACAGAAACCCAATCAGAAGAAATTCATCAATATATAAGAACAATGAAGACAATGCATAGCATGGTTAATTCAAATAATTATTCACAGAGAACTTACATCCATGTTTTGTTGTTTTCGTGGCCGCAGAAGCAAAGCCAAGACGAGAGAGAAAAGAGAAAAAAGTTTGCGGAGAAAAAGAAGACTTTCTGAAGAAAGAAAAGAGTACGGGGATTCTCAAGGAGATATAAATTCTAGCTCAGAATTACAGAGAGAGAATCTAGCAAGAAAGATACTAGAGATCCATTCTATTAATGGAAAACTGAAAGTAAGTAGAACTATACATCTACAAAAAGGAAAAGGAAATAAGAAACGACAATAGAACTATACATAAACAAAAAGGAAAGGAAATAGGAAACGACAGTAGTCTGCTTCTCTTCTTCTAAGGGTTGATTTGTCAACTTTTTCTGATTATTAAACGTAGCTTTGCTACTATTTTCAACCCTAATCTAGTGCTTTGCGTTTAAAAAGCGCCTTTGTTTGCTGGATTCACGCGCCTCAGAAGAGACATGGGTCCCTCTAGTGCAGGTTTTTCACCTAGATTCGGGAGTCTTTCACTGTTACAGAAAGTGGGTGTGGTTGTGAAAGC
>JAXCLQ010000006.1:14550887-14563468 GCA_035584115.1 Cedrela odorata | reverse complement strand
ATATAATATATATATATATATATTATAAATAATATATTTATCATTTCTATTTAATTTTTTCTTAATTTTTTTAGGGCCAAAATAGTCATTTCTTTAAATTTTAATTTCAATTTAAGCTAGGCATGATGCAAACACAGGGCATTCTTCTTCTTCTATTTCCATGGGTTTCTTTGCCTTTTTTTTAATTTTTTTTTCAAATTCCTTCAAATTACTCAATTTTCAACCAATTAAAGTTATGTTTCTTGTTGCTAATCACACATACACGACACAAACTACACTTTAGGAACTTCGTTTGAGCGATTTGGTGGACAATTAAACTAGAAGGAGAATAGTATTACTATTTATAATTTGAAAATTTTCAAAATTACTCGTAATTCAGATGTCTTAGGGTTAAATTAACCTCTCGGTATGATTCCTAACATCATTATTACTGTATTTTTGTAATAATTTTTTTATATTAGTACTGTTCATCACAGAGTTACTGTTTATCAAGAATAATTTTGTCTATTATACTTGTTTAGATTAGAATAAAATCGATTAGTTGTTGAATTATGTGAAATTAATTTTTGTTAGAAGATATGAAAAGTGATAGGCGCGTCCGCGCTTGATTTAGATTTTGAAATAATATGTTATCATACAAAATTGATTAATAATAGTAAATTAAGTATAATTAATACTCAGATTATTAATCGTTAGATTATAATTGTAAAATAAAATAGAATTCAAAAAGGAAAAAAAAAACCTTGTTTTACATCAATATCGTAATTAAATTTTAAACATGTGTACTTCAATTATTATATTAATAATTAATATAAATGTATTACAAATATGACGAGGAGCGACCATCTAGCCCCCAATGATCGAATTTCTGTTCTATTTTTTGCGATATCTATGAGTGGATATTTATTCTTTAACTTATTTTTATCTAAATTTTAAGCATTATTTGCGAATTAATTGTTAAATTCATAGCAAATAACTTAATTTACATTCTGTTTCATATGGAAAATAAGACTTACTTTAAGCTATATATGTTGTTTTGAAGGAGTTGTTGAGATGTTGATTTTGAGGCCAAGAGGTGACCATTGTGTTTTGAATTATGTTTTATTTCTAATTTTTGTATTTTGATAATATGTTAGCCATTATTTTAATTTTTACTTAACCATAGCCGGGAGACATAAAGGAGGAAGTTATGTGCTTTAAAAGTATATTCTGATTTGTGTTTTGTGAAAGTACCGGTACATGTGAGAAGTAGGGGTCGAAGGACGATCTAATATCTTACCTGAAATCTGTACATATCCCTGTATATTATTATGTTTTCATTTGACTATTTAAAATTATAATTCTGGAATTATAAGAATATGCAGTGTATGTCATGTTAGTATGATTTATGTTTGAAATTGATTTTAACTTTAAACATATTTTATTTCGAAACTGAATTTACTTAAAATTTTCATTTCAGTATCTACTCACTGAGTTTTTTTTTAAAACTCACTCCACTACAGTTTCTAGTGATTGCAAGATTTTCTTTTAGGTAAAGATTCTAAGAAATATTCGTAAAGAGTATTGGAATTCTAAATTCTCTATACAATCACCTAGGAGTTATTATTTTTGTTTATTTTGTATATTGGCATAATGCCTAATAATATGTACATATTATAATGTGATTTTTGTATATTTCTATGCATATATTTTTTTGATATGAATGGGTATGAACCCTTAGTATATGTGTATAAATTTAGAAATATGATTTATATTTATCTATATTATAAATTTTATCTGAGATTTATAGAAATATGATATCCCTACCTCTATTACATTTCTGGAGTGCAAGCTCCTGGTCACTAACTTTGCTCTGTGCCTAGGATATTCAACAACTAAATTTCCTTCATTCTTCTTGAAAATAGAGAAGCTAGTACTTTACTTTGGTTCTGTCATACGAAACCAATGGTATATATAGGTATGATATCTTTTGCATTGTCAACAGCTAAAACCATAGTGGAAAATGAACGCAAAAGCTACTCAGAGGCTATGAAATGCAAGAACAAATGTTGCGGCAGAAAGTAGGAGAGATGGATTCTTTGAATACAAATCACACCTGAATTTTGGTTCCTAGACTTGAAATTAAAAATATAACTAATACATATAATTATATTCACATTTTTATCAAATAAAATTTTATTAAAAATAAAAATATTATAATTAGTTGATATTAAATTAAATGACCAATTATAATTATTAAATTAAATATTTTATTATATTAATACAAAATTAACAAAGGAAAAAAAAATAACTCACAAGATGTTTATGTTATTATCTACCAAATAAAATATTTTTTTTATAAAAATTAACACAAAATTAAAATTAATACAAGATATTTATTTTATTAATTTTATTAAGAATTGAGGTTATAATTTATTAACAAGTTAATTTGTTAATATTTGTACATAAATTAAAATAAATAATTTATATATATTAATTTATTATTTAAAATTTTTATTTATTTAATATTAATAAATAAGTAAAATTCCTACTTCAAAATGGAGGTGGGGACAAATATTTTTTTAAAAAAAAAAAAACAAAGACGGGCTAGAGTGGGATGACCATCCTAAAAAATGGTGCATTAAGTTGGATTCCATGGTAGAAAACAAATTTTGCAACTTCCGAATATCGAACAAAATATTCCTTTATTGCTCTGCTTTATAGCTTTCCTTGTTTCACACTCCCCCTCAACACTGATGCATTTAATGTATGACCATCTTTAATAATGTAGTAATCTACTATGTCCTTAAAAAAAAAAAAACTATATTCGAATATTATAATTATATATAATTATTTTATTTATTTCTACAAACTAGTATACCATTATCAACCAACAAAACACGTGGCGAAATAGTATTTTATTGCTGGTAGAATATGTTGAAGCCGTATGAAGGCTTGATTATTTTAATTGTCAGTTGTCAGCATTCATTGTAGGATGCTGCCAATGTATATGTTTCTTATTTATTTAATGCAATTACTATTTGCTTTCACTTATTGAAAAGTAGACAAAGAGCCACCAACTACCCTAATCTTCTTCTTAAATAAAAATATAACCAAAAAAATTATCAAATTTAATTCTCTCTGTAAAATTTTATTTAAAATCCAATTTATGGAACAAAAACACACTAAATTATTTGAAACAACTTGAGTATTTTTTTTTCCTTTTTGTAACAACTCGTGCCATAACACCCTTCTGCTAGTACAAATTTCCCGACATTCAAATCTCAAGGCAAATCTCTAATTAACACTTAAATTACACTTGTATCAACAGAAGAATAAACAAGAATGCCAGGATCTTGTTATAATTTGGGCATTTCTTTCTCAGACAATGCCACCAATGCTTCAATTCCTTTGCCATCGTTGCTATCTAAAAGAAGAGCAACGTTTTTAGGCTTCATAGCAGTGCTTACCCACATTGGCTTTCCCCACCCAAAATCAGCTTCATACAATGGACGTCTACACCATGAACTAATTGTAAATCCCATATTGTTAGGGTCAAATAATGCTATCAGTGCATTTTGCATGTTGTTCATGAACTCCCCAACTGCGTGAAGCTTCTTCAAGTATTCATCATTTATCGTACTTATTGATTCGTGAAGCTTTTCAGTTTCCTTGCAGTAGTTAATTGTCTTCTGTATTGGTAACTTTGTTATTGCTGCCTGAACAATGTTCCCATCCTGGTAAGGGTGGATTCGTTTTATTTCTCAGATTCACAGAAATTGATGGAACCAAATTTGTGTGATTGAATTTATCTCCTTCTTTTTCAGCACTCATTATACCACCCAAAATAACGTCCTGCGGACACAGCTTCAACTCGCGTTGGATGATAACCTGAAAATGATTCCTTAATGATTTTTTTCTTTTAGATCTGCTAACTTAGCACGGGAGAATGTAAACCTTTTTGTTATAATTTCTGTCGACTGAGAATGATTATCAGCAAAAGCATTGCTCAAGAAACTTGAGAAATCTTTCGGTGGCAAGATAGAGTAGCAATCAAAAAATGTATCCTTAATACCATTGAAAGTATTAAAACCACGAGCAATTGCAACCCAACTTTTGATAAAGTTTGACGCTGTTGTAATATCAGCAATGACATGAATTAAGCAAACACAGAGTGTCATCCCGCCGCAATCAAAGTAAGTGACTTTGGCTGCTAAGTCAACAGGAACACTTGGTTTTTCATTCAGTTTGTATGGCATTAACTGTTCCAGCAAATCATTCTTTGGTTGTTTGAGAATCTCAGACATCTCGCCGGCGACACAAGCTTCAATAAAAATATCACCAGAATCGTCATAATCAATAGAATATGCATCTTTGAATCGACCTGCAAATGGGTAGTATTGCGTTAATGTTTCTGAGAGGGATGTTTTGAGGCGGTCAGAAGTTTTGATAGCACCGTTGCTGCAGGCTTGGGGATAAACCAAAATGACTGGGAAGAGAGAATCGTCAGCCACCAGATCAAGAGCAGAAAGCTTATGGGTTCTTAGATGTTGTGGGGTTGGAGAAGATGGTTTGATGATTTCTGAAGAAATGATTTTAAGCTCCAGGGCAAGCCTCTACAGAGCTTAGTTTGAACTTTGAAGGCAATGCCGAGATAGAAGATTGTAAGTATTCTGAAGAATCGTAATGTGATTAAGTTGCCTCTTATATTTAATTTATTATTATTTAGTAAGGAAAGCATTAGCTGACATCCTATTAAAGAAATCAAGCAACATGTAAGGTGTTTGTGATTATAATTTTCCATGGTGTCGCACGCAAAATTTGATTTTTTTTTTTTTTTTTTTTAAGATAGTAGGCGTTGCATTTCATTCCACCCACGAAAAAAGTACAGTAATATAATATTAAATTTAAATTAATTTTATATTTTATGATATATATTAAAAATATTAAAAAATAATTTAAATTATTTATTATTAATTATATCGTGTATCTTAAAATTAAAAATATAAAAAATTAAATGAGAATCATGATCCAATCAGTAAACATTTAATGAGAATCATAAAAAAAATTTAGTGAAAGAATACTATTACCTACAATATCAAATATGTTATATATATTTTAAAAAATTAAGTATTAATATATTATCAATTTTTTATTGAAAATTATTTATTATTATATACCAATTTTCTCTAATAAGAAAAATTGGGTCATATACAATTTTTAACTCTATCTTTCAAATCAACCATTTTTTTAAGAGATTATTTACAATATATGTTATATACTTTACATTTAAAATTTTTAACTTTCACATAAATCGTTTCAATTTTTTTTTTTCATATTTAAAATTTATTTTATATATTTTATATTTTATGTTAATTATTTTAATTTTTATATTTTATGTTTCAATTTTTTTTTTATATAGAGTGTTTCAAATTTCAAGTTTATTATTTTAAATTTTTCGTTTAGAAATACAAAATACATGTAATATATATTAGTAAATTCCCTTCTTTTAAAGAATTGTTAGCTACTTAATGGGCATATTGCATTTTATAAAACATGAGACTATGCTCATTAATAGAGCCCGGGCCATAATTGAAAGTTTTGGGGGATGCTGGTAGAATAGTATAATTGAATAGGTGAAAATGCTATTAATGAAAATTGATAAATTAAAGGGGTAAAATATTTATTTTTTAAATTTAAAAAAAATTAATAAATTTAAAGATATTTTTTTATTTTATAAAATTGGATGGTCAAATTCTAAAAAATAAGAGATAAATTAAGGAGTGGAATATTTACTTTTCAAAATTGAAGAGTCAAAGTATTAAAAAAAATTATAAGTTGAATTATAAAATTTTTATATAATTATAATTTTTTTTGTAGCCTCTCATTAATTTATTCTCTTTTTGTTTTTGTTTTATTTTGTATATGCTTGAAAAATGAACGAGTTTGAAAATGTAAACCAAGGGGATAAAATAAATAGGTGCTTGAGTTTTGATGAAATAATAAATAAGGACACAATAATTTTAATAAATTAGTCCCTAACTTTAGTTTTTTTTTTTTTTTAATTTTATATTTAAAATCTCAAAATTATCACACAAAAAAGGTGAGGAGAGATGAACTAAAAAAAGGAGGGAGGAAAAAAAAAACTCTTTTTGCAAGGTTTATTTATTTATTTTTGTGAAAATGCTAAAAGTCCATTTAATAATATTTTTAAAATAATTTTTAAAAAATAAAGATGATATTTTTACAAATAAAATTTGTATTTAGTATTGTTTTTGACAAAATAGTTTTCTAAACTTGAAAAGAGTGCAAATGTATTTGGTGTTTTTGAAAATGAACAAAATAGTTGTTTTTTTTTTTTGGTTAAAAATATACTTTAAAAATTAATTGAAAATAACAGAAAATTATAGTCCACTTTTTGGTCACATTTTTACAAATAATATATTATGCTTTCAAAAACAAGTTTTAGAAATATATGTAATTAAATGAATTTTTTTAAATTGAATTTTCTTTTTTTCTTTTTTTTGAAAATGCATCCAAACAACCACTAAATGATTTAAAATTAGTTTTGAAACTAATAAAAGTAGCATTACTTAAATATGTTTTAAAAGATATAACAGGGTTTTATGAAAATAATGCATCCAAACCTAATATAGTAACTATTGTTCATTTTATTCTAAGTTTGATGTGTTTTCTTATGTTTTGTGTTGGAATATATTTACTATTATCTTATCTTATCTTTGGTGTATTGCATTATTTTTGGAATAGGATTGAATATAATAGAATATGATAGAGTTGGAAATATATTTAATACTATCTTATGTTATGTTTGGCGTATTGCATGATTGGATTTAATTTTATATCTCATTCAAATTATTTAAAAATAAAATAAAATAATTTAAATAAAAATTAATTAAATATTTGAATAGTGATTACAATTTAATTATTGTGTATTTAAATCATTTCCATTTATAATTATAAATATTTATTTATTTTTACATTATTAAGTTTATATTGTTAATTATTTAATCAATGTCAATAAAAATTTAATTCAAATTAATTATAAATATTATATTTATAAAATTTTCCTTTATTATTTATTAGATATTTTAATTATTTTTTTTAGTTATTTAACTCTAATGTAAAATTATAAGTATAAAACAAAATTTAATAAGTGTTGTTTTATTGCAAAAAGTACGACTCCTGTAAATAATACTTGACATCTCAATAATCATTTCAATTTATATTTTTGATATGATATTTATTAACAAAATAATAAATTTTATAATTTATAAAAGAGTAATGCCAAATATTTTAAAATTTATTTTTAAAAGTGCATTCTAAATTATATAATAAGTGAAGGGGCATTCATCTATCAAATAATAAATTTTTATAATTTATTATTTATTAATTTTTCATACATGGCAACACAAATGATGCGGCTTTTGAGATATACTTACTTTATTATATTATTTAATAAATAAAAATTATAATACAATTTAAAATATTTAATGTTATTTTAAATAATATTAGAGATATTAATTTTTATATAAATTTATTTATACAAACTAATATATAAGAGTTATATTATTATTAAATATATCGTATAATTTATTTTTTAATTTATATAAAAATGTGTGTACATACAACTTCTGTATTATTTTATTATTATGTAAAGAGAAATTTATTAATTTTACTGTGACTATTTGTTTTGGAATATATATATATATATATATACATACTGGTCCAATCCAACATTGGGGTCCACGTCCACGTCCCACTTTCCCACTCTGTCTGCCAAAGGCGGCTTTCTCTAATCAGACGTTAATTAAGGTTAAAAATTAATAAACAAAATTTATAATGAAAGAATTACCGGGTGATTATAGTGAACCAATTAGAGATGAATGAAAATGACAAATTCTATTGTATTCTTCACTTCCCTCCCTTTTTTTCTTATTCCTTTTCACTCACCACCCCTTTAACTTCCCTTCGTTAGCAAGGGGTTCCCTCCCGGTCTTTTCCATAATGTCGATTTAGATACTTTCCCACTTCATACCTTCTCCATGAAGGATGGACGTTTGCTGTCTTACGCTTTCTTGGTGCTTGTGTAGTGTATATAAGTGCGAAGATCAACTGAGCTGAGCTAAACAAGATGGCATTTGAAATATTGGGCGAGTAAGATTTTTCCTTTTCTTTTGATTAGTTCTTGAATTTATTGTGCTTTCACTTCAGCTTGTGTTTCTGGGTAATTTAAAATTTTCGTTATTTGCTTTTCTTGGTCGGTCTTTTGATCTTAGTTTTCTTTTTCTCTGGTTAGTTACTGATGGAAATGAAAATGTGAGAGAAATTATTTACTTGAATTACGCAATCTATGATGTTTTCTGTTCACTGTAGACTGTAATGTCTAGTTAATTTATTGGACCAAATGTTATGTAAATGATGCACGAATAAATTTATTAGCTTGCTTTTTTATTTTTTTTTCTGTTTCTGTTTTATAATTCACATTTTTTTCCAACTTGTGAAGCAAAGAAGTAACTAATGAATGATTCGAGTTTTAGCATACAGTAAGCCCGTAGATTTATTGATTTCGTCTATAGTTGATTGTTAGATAAATATAAGATACAAATTTCTTGTAGTATAACTTGACTTATTTTGTTTTTTTTTTTTTTCTTTAATTTCTTTTAGAACCTTAAAGAATGTCTTGTGCAGAGGCATGAGTTGTTCTTGGGATATTGAACGTTTTCATTCATTTTTCTTAGAATTAGATGCTTGTTTATGATTTTGTCTTACAAAGTTCTGGAAAAACTTGTTTTTTATTTTTATTTTTAATTTTGATTTAAGGTAGTACAGTTGCTAGTTTGATAATGGCTTACATTCCACCACACAAGCGACGCTTGAATGATCCACATAGGCCATCTCCAACCCCGGAGCTGCTGGCTCCTCAATTTAGGAGAAACTTAAATTTGAGATCACCAAAACATAATGCAGACCGGAGTGGAAAGATTGTGTATGCAGACAATGCTGTATATAGATGGTTTGCTGTTGACTTGGATGATGATAACCACTTTCCTTCTTCTGTCCATCTTGAGCCTATTTCGGTGGAAGCAATTGAGCAGAGAAGAGGTGAAAAGCCCTTAATTTTAGTGAACAATAATTTGGCTAAAGGTTAGTGGTCTGCCTTTTTAGATTTCTCCTAATATGTTCTAATTTCTTTTTTCATGATGTACAGTATGATTTTCACTTCAGCAATACTGACGTTTGGCTTTTTGGTTGTTAGATAATGATGAAATGAGAGAGAATATATCAAGAAACACATGGGAATCTGTCGCAGAAAATGTATGGCCAGATTTATGCTCTGCTTTTAAGATTGTTAGCGATGAAATGGAGGAAAAGCCAACGTTGGTCGCTAGATTTGGCAAAGTTCTTTTTAATGGGTATGTGATCCGGTTTCCCTTGTTGTTAAGTCTGAATGTTTCATGTTTCATGCTTTGTCGCTTTCTTTTTCTTTTAGACTTTTGAAATTAAACAATACAATACATACTTGTATCAAAATCTGGCAGAAATATTTTTATAAAATAAGAATTGGCAATTAAAATTATGAGGTTAGGAAATCAAATCTCTTATTCAGGACTCGGATTAACATTGCCGTAGATATAAGAAAAAAAGTCAACAATGATTAAATTCCAGTCTTGAAATTGACTGCTTTCCTTTTAATTTTCATGTTCTTATTTATCTTTTAATCTGAATCATAATTGAAACAGGCTCTTTACCTTTTATTAATCCATTCAAACCCATCACAAAATGAATGTTGGATTTCCTTTTTTTTTAACAAATAATTCTTAATAACTATGTAGATTTTTTGAGTTGTGGCTCCTGAAATAAAGTGGACAAGACATGGTTCTTCTCTGTCTGTGAACAAGGCTTGGCTGTATGGAGAGAAAGAAGTTTACTCCATAGATGTAGCTATAATTGTCTTGTTTCTTTAAATCACTAAATGAAAAGGAAAGGTAGCTTGGCTTTATACTCAGAATTTAGACAGTATTTAAAGTGCTGTTGGTTCTCATGCTACCGATGATCTAGTGTCCCTGTTACTGTCTAAAAAAGATAGAGGGAAAAACTATGAAAACTGTTAGTCTATTCCTAGAATCATGGACTTGATACAATCCTGTGTAGGGTGATATTGCCAGTTAGTCACAGGTTCATGGTTGCCTCTAATGTTTTTGATGTATTGGATGAGGATTAACCCAGAGTTCAGTTAGTTGAATATTATAGAAGCTTTTATGCCAACTAAGATCTTGGTTATGGTTTTTGTAGGCTCATTTCTACCTATGCTGCTAGAAGCAAATTATCTATTGGTTCACTTGAGTATTTTCTGAGTTAATTTATTTGACTGGTCACACTATATATTTCTTTGAGACAACAAACAATTGCATTTTCTGACTTATTTCTTGCCATATAATAATATATTTGATCTTCCAACACACATTTGTAGTCATTTTAAGTTTTTTACCGCTGAACAATCATATGCTTTAATAGTTGTAATAAAAGTGAGCTAAGCAGAATTATTGTATCAATTGACCTGATGCAGGACCAAATTATTGAGCTTAGAAAGTGCCAGAAAAAGTCAGGTTAACGAAACCATATTGAGACAATTGAAGAGAATATTTCACACAGATGTTCCTGAGTCATACATGGAAAAGATTATGACTGGAGTGGTGCCAAAGATTGAAGCTGATTTTGAAGAGGAAAAGGATATATACCATGTCAAGGTACTTTTTTTTTTTTGTGCTAAGCTCAGCAATAACGATCTGATTTAATTAGAGATTGAGTCCTTAAATTCTTTCCCTTGTGAAGTTGTTTGACAGCTCAAGACCACATTCAACTGTTTCCTGCAAATGTAACGTAAGAGAAGTTAAAAAGCTTGAGCTCTATAAGGCAAGTTCTCTGTTACTTATGAACTATTATTTATGGATATTGCGTAAAATCTTGCACATACGATGCCATTATTTTAGCCAATGTTCGCAAATGCACGAATGTATCATAAATGGGATGATGTAGACAACCCTAAGATTTATAATCTTTTCGGTTCTTCACTCTAAGTTGGTCAATGTGAAAAATACCAACAAGATAATTGATGATAGTGTGCACAATACCAACAAGACAATTGATACTTTTGAATGAAATTGATAATTTGTTGAATTGAGTTTGTGATTGGAATTTCAATATCAAATATGATGGGACTTTTAAAATAAAAACAAGATAGCTTGAAGAAAGAGAATAAGGAGGATAGAAACCTTAGAATCTCACCAAGGCCATTTAGATGCCTCATGCAAAAAATCATGATAGAGATGCCATTAACGAGAGAAAATAAATATCTAAATAAATAAAGAGAAAAAATGGTAAACTCCCCCTTTTTTTACTTGCATTTCCAAGATGTGCTCTAACATAAACTAAGACATGCATACACATTGCTGATTGTGAACAAAATTATATTTGCCAATCATGAGGATTCTTTTCAGCATCGTGGGATTTGGATATTGGGTAATCATCTTTATACCCGGTGACATCTCTAAGTATAAGTACCCCATGGAGTTTATTTAATTGAAGTCTCAAATTCTGCTTTTTGAAACTCATGGGGCACTTTTCTTCGTGTGTATGGAATCTCATGTTGAATTATACTCATTTTTCATGTAGGTCGAACTAAACCCAGTTCGTCATGCGGTTGTGGACATATCATGCCTTGACAACCGTGTGGACCTGAGGCTGGCACTGTGCACAAAAAGGATCTTAACTGCTATGACTGTGAGTTAATCTACAACCATGTACATGCTTTAAGTAGACTAATTTGGGATTACCCTGTTATCTTCTTTTTTCTTTTCTGCTTTCCTCTTTTCTTATTGGTTTTTCTTGGTCATTCCTGATCTGAATCTTCTCCATCTCAAACAATGAAAAGACAAATTAAAGGCAGTGGAAACATGCAAGGAAATCTTCAATTTATGTCTTTGTTTTATGAGAGTTTGTTTTCTGGGGCATGAGAAAAAAATAAATTGTTTTTTTCTTCTTAAATCTTTGGGAGGAATAATTATTTATATTTCATGTCTAAAACTCAACCTATAAAGCCAAAAAGCAGTGGCGGTCTTGAGTTTCAAGCTGTATTTATTTATCCCTGAAAGGAAATTCTATTCTTAACCCAATTATATGCACTTTCCAGGATGATGAAATGCATAACCTCAGAAACCTGATTAATTCAGCAGTTTTGGATCCGGAGGTGAAGGGTGGGTTGAGATGGCCCCTAGGAAAGGCAAATTCTGGGCAGAGATTCGCAGTTATTGGGGTTTGGCACACGAAATTTAAATCATTTAAAAGCTCATCTTTAAAGCTCAAGGTAAGACATGCTGATTGGTTTGATTTCAAGACTGCCACAGGGCAAACAACAGTTGAGATTGCTTTAAAGTTGAAAAGAATAGTTTCTGAAATACAGGTATATGCTGTTTATTGAATTGAGTTTTTCACGTAATCTGCTATTGTTGTGTAAGACTTCATAAAACTTCATAAAACTTGATGTTGTTGCTATATATATACGTGTGTGTGTGTGTGTGTGT
>JAXCLQ010000006.1:14515627-14528538 GCA_035584115.1 Cedrela odorata | reverse complement strand
ACTTCAAATATTTATCCTATCCTATCCTAAATTATTCGAAAATTTTTATAATTTAAAAATTTTACATCATTTTCTTTTAAAACATGTGAGCTCGAAATAATTAATGTAGGATCCATTAAAATTATTATATCCCCTATTTTGCACCAAATATAAGATTGAACTATTTTAATCCAATCCCATGATTTATCCTATAACTAAATAGGGCCTTTGTGTTGAAATTTTATACTATGCCAACATGAATAAATTTGGAAGGCAGAAATAAGAGCACATGGTATAAAATTAATGGATTATGATAATTTTGTAGAGTTAATTTTTTTAATAAAAATATGTAATATAATTAATGTATTAACACAATGAAGAAATTATAGGAAAAACATGAAACGAGGTTTATATATATATATATATATATATATTCTTACAAAAATAAATAAAAATCATATTAAATAATACCTTAAATAACCCTTATAATTTATATAAAACACTGGTTGTTTATCAGTTATAAGTTCTAATCCACAAACTATAAAAGTTTATAGTATTCAGTATTAAATATTAATAAAGATGGCCAAAGAGCCCTTACCTCTTTTTTATTTTTTATTTTTCATAATTTAAATTTCAACATTTTTGTGCTACAATAAATTTGAATAAAATTTAAGTGGAAAACGTAAAAGGCCTTGTCTCCACACGATGTCTTATCCAAGTACACAGATAGTTGGCGCTCTTTTTCTCAGTTATCTTTCTCTCTTTCCCTTCCTGTTTGCGTAAAACCAAACACGCTGACATGAAAAGCACCATTTCTTGCATTGCATTTACACCTACATTCGCTTGCAATCTTTCTTCAGCTTCTCCACAGGGTCAGCTTTCTATTACTCTATGTCTTTAACAATTCTAATCTTGTTTGTGGTGTTATTTTTTATGAATTGGAGAAACCCCATCTCATATTATTATTATTATTTTACAACACCTTGTTTGCTAATGTTTGTTTGTTGAAATTTGGATTCGCTATGTTTTTTTCAGTTTAGTGAGCTGAATTTACTTTATGATTCCTTTGTAGGAAATGGGTTAGATTCATTGTCAGTTGATATCTTCCTTTATTGGGTGTTCATTTCTTGACAATTTTACTCTCTTTTTTTTTTTCTTTTGGACATTCTTTTCACTACCTAAATGGATGCTTATGAACAAATTGCTTATTAGACGGTTTTCAACTGGTAGAAAATTAATGCTTCTTACCGTCTAAAATTGCTGGAACTAGAAGTTCTTTTGAGAAATTGAGGCATTGATTGTTGGTGAATTTATTGTTTAACTACATGTTTACAATAACAGTAATGCTAAATGTCCCAAACTAATGGTTACAAATTTAGTTATGATTTGAATTTCAAGATTCACTAATGATTTAATATCTCTATTTATGTAATATATGTGAAAGCCTGAGTGCATATTTGTTCATTGGGATACATAATGATGAAGTGATGTATATAATTATTTCTACTATGTATGTTTGATTAAACTTGAAAGAAGTATCATATGATATTGATAAAAAATAAATAAATAAATAAAACTGACAAATAAATACCCCACTGATGTAACTCAATGGTACTCAGCTTGCATTTAGAGCTCCTGACTCTGAACTATTATGGCATTGGCTGCACGTTCCATTTGTTTGCCCTGTAATGAAAGCATTAGTGATCCATGTAGTATATCAGGACTCGCAAGGATTGAAAGGTTTCAAAAGAGGAGATTGGTCTATTGTCATGGCATAGTTTTGGTGAAAATTAGGTCTAATGGAAGAAAATCAAGACACTCTCAGTTGATGAGATCCTACAGAAATTACCATGAGGTGGGCTTGAGATGTTCAAGTCTGCTCTCAGGCAGAAGAGAGAAGTTTCCTCCAATCTCTAGCACTAATACAGCAACACCTGAGGTAGCTCGTAAAGATTATCTCCCCCTGCTTTCTTGATGCATAGTTACTTCATCATTGACACGGTTTTTTCAATCCCTTTTTCTATAAATTTCTGCTTTTGTTTCTTTCTTTTTCTGAAGACAAAAGAGTTGCTTGAATATTTGGTGCAAACTGTACCAAATGTTTTCATGCAATGGACCCAGTTACAGTTCATGAAGGTAGCTGGCATACTGGCATGCATGTTTTTAATCATTCCATCAGCTGGTGCCGTTGATGCACTCAAGACATGTTCTTGCTTATTGAGGGAGTGCAGGTACTTAATACTAATTGGTTAAAGTGTTCCTGTATCCACTAAATGGAGTTCTACAGCTTGATCTTTGGTTTGTATAAACATGATAACTGATGGTACTGCAGCATCCCTTGCATAATCAAATTCTTTTCTTATCAAAATTTGTTGCAAAGGAATTGAATTAATAATCTTCACTCTTCTATAGCCCTGTTTACATTCAGAGAAAACCACAGGTCGAACTTATTCTGTCAAAAAGGAATATCTGAATTGCATTCTGTCATTATAGTATGCTTTAATTAAATTTTGTTCCTGTGGTGCTTAAATTTGATCTAAAATTGGGTAGTTGTCTTCTCTGTGAGATATCATCTCATGTGGATACTGAAAATAAATCAAGGACAACTTAAAGTTTCCAGTCAGTGTTTCTTCTTGTTCAACCAACTCTAAATTTGACCCTCAACTGCCCAAAGAGCATTAGTTATGAGTTTGTGGTTTGATACACAAGTTAAAAGTGACATTTCCCACACATGGTCACCATATTTCCGAGGCAACACCAGTTTGATTGTATAGATGGATTTGTCTGGCCCATTCTCATAGGGTGGATCTCTTGGAATTTGGAAGTGAAAATTTGTGGTGGGGGGTCAATGCTTTTGGGTAAATTATATGCATCATTGTGTTTTTCCTCAGTTCATTGCAGTTCATTTTTTGAAATCTCTCTATAAGCATTATCTTAGTATTCAGTCTGTCTTTGTTGCTTACTTAGCCCTGGGATTGATAGCAAATGCCTTCTTTTAATGCAAAAAACTGGTTTAAGAGCATCAGAACTTTACAAAAATTTGCAGCAAAGTTGAGTTTGTAATTTCCTCAAGTATCCAAATGCTATAAAGAGTGCCCCTTTGATATATTTTTCTTATTTGTATTTTGCCCTATTGGTTCTGGAAATTTTTCATTGTTGTGTTAGAAGTTGCTATTTCTTTTCTAACAATGACTCTAGAAATTAAGTTTGGTTTCAATCAACATAAAGTTCAATGTACTTTCTAGTTGTAGTGAGACTTTTGTTGACAGTCCTACTTGATGGAGGAAGGTCAGCTACTTAGATAACCCCATTAATAATTCTTTTTACTATTGCATTATTTTCTGATTTATTCCCATGTCCTTAGCTGACCAATCAGACAGCGACTAGTGCATAATGCTCAATCATGCAAAAATCAGTATCCAAGTCTCAGGATTTAGAACCAGAATTAATGCTGCTAATCGTAAGGTCCATTTGGTATTGAGGTGTAGTCAGATGATTTTTCACTTAACTTTGAAAGTAAAACTAAAAAGGTATATGGTAACACCAACTTATAGTGAGACCCGCCCACTTTTTAACTAAAATTTGATATTTAGGACTTCCATCCCATAGCAGGTGTGGCTTAAAAGCTATCACTTCTCAAGACCAAATGGACCCTTGTTCTAGCTTACTAGGTTAAATTTTTAACTGATCTGCGGTGAAACGATAAGAGTAAGGGGATGACAAATCATGTGAGTTCAATGGCAGATCCGTAAATTTTCTGTTCTACATTCTCAGAGTGAACATGACATGAAATTCATTAATTCTTTTGTTCTCTATTTCTTGAATTTATTATTCCTTTCTCTGTATATATCATCAAATATGGTTCCTTGAAATTCTTCATCATTTTAATTTTAGTAATTTATGTGACATTGATGCTCCACTTAAATGCATGTTAATGCCAGTTTCATGCCTCATTTCTTTATACAGACATCCAACATCCAAAATTAGATATCACTTGTCATCTAACTCAATGGAATTTTTCTATTGTTGTCAGGCTGGAACTTTCTAAGTGCATTGCAAACCCGGCATGTGCTGCCAATGTTGCTTGCCTTCAAACCTGCAATAATCGGCCCGATGAAACTGAATGTCAGGTTGGTTCTCTATTTTTCTCTAGAGACATTCAGAGGAGTATCCTCTTTTACCCAAAGGATGTTCAATTCTGGAATTTATAAAATTCTATTCTCTTCTACTTATGCAGATTAAATGTGGGGACCTGTTTGAAAACAGTGTTGTTGATGAATTCAACGAGTGTGCAGTCTCAAGAAAGAAGTGTGTACCTCGCAAATCTGATTTGGGGGAATTTCCTGTCCCTGATCCTGCTGTTCTTGTTAAAAGTTTTAACATTGGAGATTTTACTGGGAAGTGGTTCATTTCTAGTGGCTTAAATCCCTCCTTTGATACCTTTGACTGCCAATTGCATGAATTTCATATAGAATCCAACAAACTCGTAGGAAATTTATCTTGGAGAATAGGAACTCCAGATGGTGGCTTTTTCACTCGATCAACTATGCAGAGATTTGTTCAAGACCCTGTTTATCCTGGGATACTCTTTAATCATGGCAATGAGTACCTTCACTATCAAGATGACTGGTAAATATTTTTTCTCATTCTAAAGTCATGCTCTTACTCTGCAACTAATAATATTTGTCTGCTGCTGTTACAACTAGTGAACTCCAGTTTACTTGCTAATGAACTTTCAATATTTTCTTTACCTGGTTATGACTTCATAAGTACTTCATGTGTTGATTGTGATAGTATCAACCCAATGAATTCTGCATAAACCTATCATGCTCCTTCTCAAAATGCTCTGCATCATCAAGTGATATTAGATCAAAAAACGTTCTCTTTTTGTGTTGGGGTACAAGAATCATTGTTCAATCTGCTTATGTCTGTCAGTTTGACTCTTGACATGTGGAAACCATTGACAGTTTTATTACCTGTAAATGAGGTTTTGTGTTGGTGTGGAATTCTTTCTTCGCGATAAATTTGCCCTTATAATTATATTATTCAGCTCAAAGATTAATTTATCCATCTTGATGCCCGACACATGCAGGTATATATTGTCATCCAAGATAGAGAACAAACCAGATGACTATGTCTTTGTGTACTACCGGGGCAGCAATGATGCATGGGATGGATACGGTGGTGCTGTTGTGTACACCAGAAGTCCAGTTTTGCCTAAAAACATTGTACCTGAGCTTGAAAGAGCAGCCAAAAGTGTAGGACGGGATTTCAACAAGTTCATCAGAACGAATAATACTTGTGGACCCGAGCCTCCCCTTGTAGAGAGACTGGAGAAAAAAGTGGAAGAAGGAGAGCAGACCATCATAAAGGAGGTAGAACAGCTAGAAGGTGTGGTGGGAAAAACTGAAATGACTTTGTTTCAGAGATTGGCAGAAGGGTTCAAAGAGCTTCAAAAGGACGAGGAAAATTTCTTACGTGAACTAAGTAAAGAAGAAATGGATGTATTAAGCGAGCTGAAAATGGAAGCGAGCGAGGTAGAAAAGCTCTTTGGAGGAGCACTGCCTATTAGGAAGCTAAGATAGAACTGATTTTCGCGAAGAAATAAGTTTACTATTTGTGGAAATTGTACAGCTATTTATTGCGTTCAAAATTCGAAAAGACATAATTCTTTCATATATGCTCCCCTTTTTTCCCCTTCCTTTCCTTATTTGTGATCTTTGGCATTTTCTGATCCCTCCATGACTTTTATGTACTAATAAATGTCACACGATCGGCTTAAGAATTTCCAGAAATCTGTGACAATAGCATCAGCTCAAACTTAACCAAGCACGCAAACAGAAGAGATTAATCGAAGGAACATATAGTTGCAATTTCCATTAAAATTTGTCATATTCAATCAAGACATTGTATTGAACTGCATTCCACAAAAGAAATAAAAGAATTAAAAGACCAGTCTCAACTTGGCCCCACGCAAGGACTCTGGCTTGTAACACCAAACACCATGCATTTTCAAAGCAAATAAAACTAGAAGGATAACAGGGTATTAAATCCTCCACAACTTTCAATTCAAGAACTGCTAAAGCTAGTGGCAATAGGGATGACAATAACAAGAATGATCAACAACAGAAGTATCAATGCCACGCACATGCACTTCCTGCTGCTCCTCTGGTAGTCCTTCGCAGTCTTGAGCTCTTTCGTGCCATCCTTGACATAATGTGAAGCATTCATCACATGGTGCTCGATATCATCCATCTGCTCTCCTTGCGCCTCCACCATAACAGCCATGTCTAAGAAAATTTGATGCAGCTCCAACAAGCTCTTCTCAACCTCTTTTGCAGCGTCATGCCTGTCCTGAATCTCAACCACTGTCTCCAACACCTTCCCCCTCCCATGCTCTTGTATTGCACGCGTTAAGAACTCCTCACCCCCGTTACCATCACTGATGATTTTCTCTATAATATCCTCATTTGGGTACTCTCCGGTCACAGTAAAGTACCTTCTCCCAACAGTATCTTTGTACTCTGTCATCATTTTTTGCCTCAGCCCTTGAAATTCCATCATAAGCTCCTTTAACTTCTTTCTCAATCCATTAGTTACTGCAATCCTAGTCCTGTAAATTGGGGTCCCTTCTTTGCTTCCTGAGAGGCGCTTATTAGCAGCATTGGCGCGGTCCATTTCTTCAAGCTGAGACCTAATAGTCTTAGCCCTCTTGAGTACTGTGACAATATCTTTGTTGATCGCATTGCGCAAAGATTTAAGAGACTCGGATTTGTGCAAGGACTTGCTTCGTTCATTAGCTTCTTGGAGTTTGCCTAAGATCTCACGGATTTCTCCCATTTCCTTCTTCACACTTTCTGCCTCTTCCAGGAATAGGTTGAGGTTTTGGTCCATGGTGTTAACTGAAGTTGTCATTTCCAGATCAGGGTCAGGACCAGCTTCGAGATCTTTCATGGCCTCCTTTTTGAGGTCGACATAGCTGGTGAAAGATTTTGTCATTAGATCATTCATCTCTGAAACTTGGAAACTTCTTCAATCACCTGAAACAAACCAAAAAGGATGAAAAAACACATCAATTCCATAATCAAACACTATTGATTGAACTCTAAAAGTAGCACAAATCAAAATTGACGAAAATGGGTATTTGCTTTTATTTGCAGAATCAAAAGGGTCTGCACCTATTTGCAGTTTCTTCAAAATATTGATCTGTCTGAACATTAAAGAGAACAAAAACCAAATTGCTAAAAAGGGCATTGCTCTAAGAGCTTCGTAACTACTTTACTTATCTTCTGTGAAATCTACCCCAACTTCAAACCAACAAAAGCAATATATCTGAACATTAGAAAAGGAAATAAAAATTTAAAAAAAAAAAAAAACAAATTGACGAGATGGGAATTGCGCACCTTCTTCAATAAAGTGAAATAGCGGCTGAGAGAAATTTAGCAACAGCGAGATCTGAAGATGGGTTTTGAAAGGAAAGCAATATCAGCTCCAGTTAAATAATTGTTTTGATAAATTTGATACTGGTCAAGGGATACTTAAAAGGAAGAGAAACGCAGATTGGTAGAGAAAAGTAGCCGTTGTAGCTAGCCAGCTCCCAACGGCTATATTTCCCCATAGCCGTTTCTGAATCTTTATTTTCTTCAAATCGTTTTATTTTACTTTTAATTAGTCATTTAATTTTCCCTTTTTGAAAATATATATATATATTATTTGATAAAGTGGATATGAGCAAACCTCTTTAATTTCAAGTAAATAAAACTTTGCGTTTCTAAGTTTCTTTCTACAAACTTTCAAATTGAAATTCTAATTAATTGTTTAAAAGATTGAATTTTTACTCTAGTTTAATAATAAAATTTTTGTTTCCTTTTATTCAAATGATTTTATATATATATATATATAAGTTATTAAGGTATTTTTGTTATTATTTTTCATAAAGACAGTTTTAATTTTAATTTCTTAAAAAAAAAAAAAAAAAAAAAGAGTGTAACATAAGTTTCTTAATTTATTCAATGATGATATCATTATTGGTAAAATAAATAAATAAAGTAGACACACGCACGCACCTCTTGTATGTTGGCAACCATCGTAATCCTATTCTTTCACAACAGTAAGATACAATGCCCAACCACTTGTATCGAACACCTCGCTTGTCGATCTAGTTTATGAAGCTGGTAGTAATGTTGTATACTTTAGTGTCTTTTGACAATAATGTTAAGATTGTTGCCAAGTTTGGGAGAGGTGTATTGTGTCTTTTGCACCAAGGACGATGACACTATGTTCTCATACGCCAATGACAACAGCATTGTTGGCGTAGGCGTAGATCGTAAAATTTTGTATTCAATTGTACAAGTGGTGCAGTGACTATTATATTGTTAGCAGAAGAACAGTGCTTATCGATTATGTTTTCTTAATTAATTTATATATTATTTTACTTATTTTATTTTTGGTGCAAGGATATGAGAAAATTGACTATATTAACATAATGAGATTTTTTGAAAAGTTACTTAAAAGCTGTGTTTAAATCAATAAAAATAATTTAATTATTTGATAATCAAGTTTTTAACTAATCTCCTATCTTACTGGAAAAGTTTACCAAACATAATTTGGGTGCTATATTCTAAAGTAAGTGCTTATATGAGAATCCAATATAATTTTAAACATTGTTAAGTTTAAAACATATATCTGGAGAAGAATATTTTCATTTTTCTATTCTTATTAAAAAAAGTGAGTATATTGTATAGGCTTTATAGTACTTTTACTTTTAACTAATTATCAATCTATCTACACAATTCAAAATTTGAGGTGTAGAAAATTCAGATAATATACTATAACTGATCTGTTGAACTCTTTCACTGCTACCTATTGCATGATTTTGGTTTCCTTTGCTTTTGCATATGACTCAGTTTCATTGGCAATTGCTCTAATATATTCCCTTAATCGAAGGGGCAACTCTTGCACCTGAAGGTTGTCGCATATCATGCCAAAACGAATTGAAGCAATTGGTTTTGTTAATAAATCTACAATCTAATCCGTAGTAGATAAGAAAGAAACTTGTAATTTTTTTTGTAAGACTTGGTCATGGATAAAATGGAAAGAATTTCAATGTGTTTGGTCCGAGCGTAGAATATTGGATTAGAGGAAAGATAGGTTGCCCCAATATTATCATACCAAAGAGTATGACACGTAGACAATGGCATTTGAAGATCAAACAAGACAGATTGCAACTATTGAAGCCCTGGAGCTGTGTTTAAGAGAGCTTTATACTCATATTTAGTACTACTGCAAGCAACAGTGAGTTGTTGTTTGCAGCTCCAAGAGATTAAGTTTGTTTCATGAAAAAGGGAATATCCTCCAACACTTCATCTGTCATCACTACTACCAGCCCAATCACATCACTAAACCCATGGAAAAAATGAGTTGAGTTGAGTTACGTGTAAGGCGAATACCATAATTGATTGTATGTTTCAAATAGTGAAGGATTCGTTTTACGACTTGCCAACGAGTATCTTTTGGCTGATGCAAAAAATTGTTAACATGATAAACTGCGAAAGTAATATCAGGACGAGTAAATCTCAAATATTGTAGAGCCATCATTGTACTCTAATATAATTAAGGATTATCAAAATTAAGACCTTTAAATTTTGATAGATGACAAGATGTTGACATTGGAGTAAGGTAAAGTTTGACATGTTGCAGTTCACTTTTATTAACAGATCAAGAATATGCTTTCTCTTAGTCAATAACAAATCTGTCATCACGCAGTGCTTCACACTAAGAAAATATGATAGATTTCCAAGATCTTTGATAGGAAAGTCACGACCAAGTAATGATATGGGATTATCGATTTCCTTTAAGTTGGAGCCGGTAATTATGATATCATTGACATAGATTAAGATAAACAATTGGAAATTACCTTGATATAGCGTGTGGAGAAAATTATCTGCCTTGGAACTAAGAAAATTATATTGTTGTAATTTTTCAATTAGGCAAGAGAACCACACTCGTGCTGCCTATCGAAGACCATACAAGCTTTTCTTTAGACGACACACATGCATTGGTAAATCAAGATGAATATACCCCTATGGTTGATGCATGTAAACCTTTTCCTACAACAAGCCATGTAAAAAGACATTTTGTATATCTATTTGGTGAAGGCTTTAACCATGAGTCACTCTAATGGATAAAATTAGCCTAATTATTTTTGGTTTAACAACTAAACAGAAAATTTCATTAAAATTAACACCCTGCTATTGATGATAACCTTTAACAACGAGACGCTTTTTGAAATGCTCAATTTTCCCATCAACTTTTCTTTTAATTCTGTAAACCCATTTATTGTCCACAAGATTATAATTTAGCTTTGCTGAAACTAAATCTCATGTTCCATTATTAAGCAAGGCATCAAACTCTTGAATCATATCCTCCCACCATTTAACATCTTTTGGAAGTCTCGGTATAACAAGTAGGCTCTATAGTTGTAGAGGTTGACGCAATGAGTAAAAGATATTTGACAAGGCCAACATACTGTTTCTTTAGTTTGAGAGAGTGAATTTAAGATCTAGTCAGCATACGGCGAGGTGGAGTTGATGGAAAAGATGTGTGGTTGGCTTATTGCTATTCAACTAATGTTTGAATGCCATGATTTTCTAGAATGATTTCTCTACCTAATATTGTGTCTAAAGATGGAGCTATTCGGGCATGATCTTTTTCAATTGGCAATGGGTTTGAATAACTCGTATTAGTACCTACATGATTAGTTGACACATTTTTTTTAGAGGAATAGATAAAGATAAAGGTAGAGAAATAGAATTAGACTCTAAAAAAGAACTTTTGTGTTCAATAAACTTGTACGAAAAAGAGGAGTTGTTAAATATGATATGTTGCAAAACAAAAAAATTCTCGTGGATAAATCTAAACATTTGTTACCTTGGTGTGATAGACTATAACCAATAAAAGTATAAGTTTTTGACCTAAAATCGATTTTATGTTTGTTATAAGCTCTTAGGTTTGGCCAACAAGAACAACCAAAAATACACATAAAATTGTAATTTGGTTTGTGATTATAGGCCACTTCAAAGAGGGAATAATTGTTCAAGATTTTTGTGGGCAAGTGATTTATGATATAGGCTGCCATTAAGAATGCATCTTCCTAATATAGTTTTGGAAGATTTGAATGAGTTAACAAAGCTAAGCCCATTTCAACAATTTGGCGGTGACGCCATTCTACGAAACCCATTTGTTCATGTGTGTAAGGATAGGCTAGCCAATGTTGAATGCCACAATTTTTAAAATAGGTATGTAAGCGACAATATTCACCGCCCCAATTGAATAGCTTTAATTTGAGTTTCGAAGTGGCGTTTAACGCATTTCTAAAATTTTAAAAAAATTTGATCAACATCATATTTTTGTTTTAAAGGAAACAACCAAATGAACTTTGTGAAAGCATATAAAAAAACAAATATAATACAGAGATCTATAACTAGAAAAAACATAACTAGGTCACCATATATCAAAATGAAGAAGTTCAAGAGGCTTAGAAACTTTATGATTAGAAGCATAAAAAGGTAAATTATAGCTTTTAGCCATCTCACATTCCAGTCATATAGATTGTTTGTTATTTGATCCAACAAGAAGTTTATTTGCGACAATCACATGATGAATTATTTTGTAGGATGCATGTCTTATGACGATGCTAATCAAAGATGAAAACTCGAACACTAATGAAAGTTGAAGGAATAATTTGTTAGAGAGGCTGAGAAAAAACAATAAAGACCATCTTTAAGATGACCCTTATGCAAGATGGTTCCCGAGTATTCCTTGATCAGAAAATAAAAAAGTGTGAAACTCAAAATAAACATTATTATCTTGGGCAAATTTATGAACAAATTAACAAGTTCTTTTTTTTTTTAGGAACAACTAGAATTTGATTTAAGACAAAAGATTTCAAAGGGGTGGATAAATTAAGGTTAATTATTGCCCACATACTTGTCTCCACGGACATTGAGGTTGTAAAAGTTGCTGGTCAAGTAATGAGTTGCTCCAGTGTCAACATGTCATTCTTGATTGGTTGATTGTTAAGGCAATTGGTTTGATACAAAATTAACTTGAGGATTCGATAAAGGTGATAGTAGTAAATACTTGAGATCAAACCATTTAAAGTAGCAAGAGGCAGTGTGTCCTGGTTTTTCACAAAGTGTTGTTAGGATAATTTGTTGAACGATTTAGAATATTGAAATTACTTCTGCCTGAGCCACGATAGGCATGAGCCACGATAGGTAGAGTGTTAACCACACCCCTTGCCTCGAGGATTTGAAGAATCTCCTCTACCTCGATGATTTCTAGAGAAATTTTGTTACTTAGTAGCGACATTAGCAGTGACATTTGGAATGGATTGATTGTTGTGTTAGATTCAAGCCTCACATGTGAGTGACATGGAATACACTTCTTCTAAAGTGGCTGTATTTTCCTTGTGGAAAATTATGGCTACAAGTGAGTCATACTCTAAACCCAAGCCAGCAAGTAAGTAGGCAATAATATCACCACACTTCATTACTTTGCAGTAATCACCAAGTCATCCATAAGCTTTTTAATATGCATAAAATAGTCATTTGTTATTTGGTTTTCTTTGCGAGCTGTGGCTAGTTGCAAGCGTATTTGTACTACCTTAGCGCAAGATTAAGAAGCAAATGCTGAACTGAGAGCAGTCCAAACATCATGAGAAGAAGTGTAATGAGTGATCTAGGCTAGAACTTCGTCTAAGAGAGATGCATTAAAACAACTGAGTATGAGGTTGTCTTGTGTTTTGCAGATTTGATAGGTGCAGTTGGTTGTTATGGTGTCATCAATTGTAGTAATTTTTTTAGCAGGTTATTCCCAAATATGATAGTTAGAACGAGAGAGTTTGGTGACATTTATGGTGGTGGTGGTGG
>JAXCLQ010000006.1:14495016-14511555 GCA_035584115.1 Cedrela odorata | reverse complement strand
TATGATTACTTTAATTATATTAAAATATAATACTAATATATTAATATTATTGCATCCGCAAATCATATTTACGGTATTCTAAAATTAAAACCAAATATTTTTCTCGCATACACGTGCTAGTGTATCAAAGTTGGGAAATATATTTTTTACAATAAAGAATCAAATTGCTACCCGATTAATATTTATACAATATCATTAACCAATTAATGATTATTACATAATAGCAATAACCATTATTATCAAGTGACTATGTGTGTAACCCTATGGGTTCACTGTGAGTTGGACATAGGTGGACACGAACTTCTTCGTATCTCTTCGGTATAATTCTTTGTAACCAAAGTTCCCAATGATTATGTGCAATCTCTAGCAAGATGTCACAACCCCCAAACACTAATAAATTCATATAATCGTACATACATGTAGTAAAGTCCCTCTACTGCCGACTTCCGATCAAGTACGAGTCATGAAATCGTCAAACCCCTAACTCAATCATAGAAACAGGGTCTTGAATCATATAAGGGTATCATGTATCCAAAAACACCTTTCTAGAAACACATACTCTAGCTAAAGATTTGATTTCCCATGTATGACATCATTGCCTAGGATCTCAAGCTCTAATATCTGAGCTACAGATTCCATCTTGGTCGTCACCTGTCCTCATACACCTAAACACATTACTAACAGACTTCTTTCACTAGGCATGGCTAGTCTGGTGCGATATACACAAGTGAACGATGTGCCTTAATGCAGAAGGCAGTCATGACACCTCAGGTCAAAGGACCATTGGTACACTAGTACGGCTGTGTGACGTATCATTAACTGTGGATAATCACCCATGTGATTCGTCACGTTTAGGTACATTCAGTAACACGTACTTCAACGTATTACTCATGTTTATGCTCTTGTGACACAAGATTTGTCACCCAACTATTAGCATTAAATACTAATCCTTGATAGCATCAAACATGCTAGTCATGTAATGTCATATTCCCACATGACAATACCTCAATCAGGAACTAATTTGGATGTATTTGGATCAGGCTCTGTACTCATATCTACAACTCCTTACAGATAGAGTCCTGACGTCATAATACATCACAAATTCTCATTCTATATTTTATATATAATATCTATATATATACACAATTGTATATGTAAAATAATATAAATGCCATATATAAGGATGATATCCCTAAACTGTATGACACGATTAGTTGTAGGGTATATCTTCAACAGTGAATAAATTCTATGGGTTTGAAAAAGTTTGAAAATGCTTTGGTTATTTAAATTGTCATATAATGTTATGCATCGATATATAAAAACATGTTTTGATTTGTTTAATCTCTTTATTGTAAAAATTTTATTTTTCAGATAATAGCACATAAGAGTGACCAAGTACGCGAGCGAGGGTACTAGACATATTTAAAGTTTTTTTTGGATATATGTAATTGTAGGTTAGTTAAGTGATGTGTATAGACTTGTATGTATAAGAACTTATGTAAATTGAACTATATAAGGTTTGTGTTATAAAAGTGATACATTGTATATTATATATATTAAAGATATTTGAGGTTAAACATAAGTTAAGAGTTATGACACATTGCAATTCCAAAAAGCTGGAAATAAAATACAAAGTGAATCAACTCGATACATAAAGGTAAACAGATTCATACTCGAGACTCATATTCAAATTTCGCACAAATAGATCGATACATTGCAAAAGGAATTGATACTTCTTACAAATTTAAAGCTCAATGGTAACTTTTGCAACATTTATAATGAACATTAATACGTCAAATCAAGCTGTTAGACACAAAAGTCTTCATAAAGAGAATGAATATAAATACAAGACAAAAAGACAAAGTGAATATAGAGATTATTTATGAACATTTGCAAAACATTCTCAAGAACATTTTCAACGTGAATAATGTGCTTTCTCTCACTGCTGAAAAATTTTCATTTCTTCTTTTGAGAGAAATTTTTCTTATATAAGCATATTGATATATTTGCTCTATTGTGAGAGCTTAAAAAAAACAAAATCATATTTCTGAAATTATCTTACGTTCATCTTACCCGGAGTCAAAGAAAATTGTATTGGGTTACTCTTCACTCGTGAGAAAGTAATTGTACAATTGCCCTTCACCTCAGAAAGAGTTGTATTGAGTTTCACTTTACCTAAAGAAATAAAGAATGCAAATTTTCTTGACAACTGTAGATTTTGAAATCCTAAACATTATAAAGAAGGAGTATTTTTCACCCACAACAGAAGATGTATTAACTAGAGAAAGAAAATTAAAGTAAAAAAGAGAATGGACACCTAAAGAAAAAAACAGATTCACTCTAATTGGTAAAGCCATGAACATACTTTATTGTGCTTTAGATAGAGTTGAGTTCAATAGAATTTCTGGATATGAAACCGCTAAGTCCATATAGGACATGCTTGAGGTCACACATGAAGGAACTAATAGAGTCAAAGACTTGAAAATTAGCATGCTAGTTCATGATTATGAATTATTTAAAATGAAACCACATAAAAGCATAAAGGGTGTGTTTACTCATTTTACTGATATTACTAATGAGCTTAAAGCTCTTAGTAGATCTTATTCCAATGCAGATATTTTCAATAAAATCTTAAGAGGTCTACCTAAAAGCTGGGAAGCCAAAGTGACGGCCATTAGAGAAGCAAAAAAATTAAAGACATCGCCACTTGAGAAGCTTCTTGGATCACTCATGACATACGAGTTAAAAGGCAGACGGAATGATGATGAAGATAGAGAAAAGGGTAAAAAAAACGTTGTCTTAAAGATCACCAAAAAGGAAGAAGAAAATGATGAAAGCAAAGAAGAATCCGTGGAGGACAAATTTCTTCTCATGGCTAAGAAATTCAAAAAATACTTTAACAAAAAAAGAAATTGGAAAAGAAGAGATCATCCAAGAAAATATAAATTCAAGAGAAACAATGAAAAAGAGAAAGAAAAAGAAAAAGAAAAAGAATGAGAAATCATTTGCTATAAGTGCAAGAAATCGGGACATATATGACCCGAATGTCTACTAAAAAAGGATAAGAAGGATAAGAAAAAGAATAAGGCAGTAAATGTGACATGGGATGACTCATCAAGTGAAGATAGCACCTCATCATAAGAAAATGAGCGAGCCAACTTTTACCTCATGGGAAAGCAAGAGAATGAGGTAATTTCCCTTGACCAAAATTCTTCATACTATGACATATGCATAAGCAGTGATAATGATGACTTACTAAAAGATGACTTGTGTGCATTATATGAAGAACTTAAAGATGAGTTTCAAAAATTATATGTTAAGCATAAAGAGGTAAATTAAATGGATTCCTTAATGCTAAAAGAAAATGATTCATTAAAATTAAAAGTTAGTAAACTTGAACTTAAAAATGAATCTAGCATGTCTAAGGAATGTAATATTCCAAAAGGTGAAAACAAGATCATGAAAGATGAAATAACTTTTCTTAAAGAAATGTTAGCAAAATTCACACAAAGAAAAGAAATCTTAGACAAACTCTTAGGTAGTCAAAGATTAGTGTTTGATAAAGCTAGACTTGGCTACAAACAAGGAACGAAACAAAAAGCCTATGCAAACTATTTTGTGAAATCCACACAACAAGTGACTTCATCTATTACTTATCATTACTGCAATAAGAAAAGTCATTATAGCAACACATGTCTACATAAGAAGAATAAGTATAATAGGCCTAAGATAATGTGAACACATAAGGGAACAAAACTTAAGAAAATCATGCATGCTAAGATGACCAAGACTTTCAAGGGTATAACTAATACTTATCGACCTAAAGTCACTTAGGTGCCAAAATAAACTCATCTTTTTATAAATACTGCATGTGAAGAGCAACAAGTACAAAAAGAAGTGGTTCTTCGATAGTGATTTCTCAAGACACATAACGGAAAACAAAAGACTATTTCTCTATTTAAAGAAAGAAAAACGAAAAAATGTAATTTTTGGAGACAATAGCAAGGCAAGGTGAAAAATATTGATACCATTGATATTAATTCAATTTTGATTAAAGATGTTTTGTATATTGAATGTCTAAAGTATAACTTACTTAACATTAGTCAATTATGTGATTATGGATATAAAGTTATGTTTCTTAAAAATGGTTATAAAGTATTAAAAGATCATGCAAATAAGTTATTTTATGTACCTAGGAACAATGATGTGTATATCATAAAACTAGAAAACTTGGATAAAATAAATGAAATTTGCTTGCAAGTTCTTTATAATGATTCTTCGATGTGGCATAGAAGATTAGGACATTATAGTATGGACTTTTTGCGAAAACTAGCTAAATAAGGCTTATTAGGAGATTTCCTTATTCTAAAATTCACAAAAGACAAATTATGTAGTCCTTTCAACTAGAAAAACAAGTTAAGATATCCTTCAAACCCAAAAACTTAGTTTCCACAACGAGACCTTTAAAACTCTAACATATAGATCTTTTTGGACCAAATAGAGTTGTATTTTTAGGAGAAAAAATTTATGCATATATAATAGTTGATTATTACTCTAGATTTACTTGGGTGTTTTTCTTAAAAAGCAATAACAACACATTTGAAACATTTGAGAATTTTTCAAAGAAGATTCAAAACGAAATGGGCTATAAAATTATAAATATTAGGAGTAATCAAGGTAAGGAGTTTGTAAATAAAAACTTTGAAATCCTTTGTAATGAGAATGGATATTTTCTGCACCTAGAACCCCACAGCCAAATAGAGTTACCAAAAGAAAGAATAGAACCTTACAAGAAATGGGTAGAACAATGATAAGTGAATATAACCTACCCAAATACTTTTAGGCTGAGATTATTAACACCTCATATCACATAACAAATAGGGTTTTAATTAAAAAAATTGAATAAAACTTCATATGAGCTAATTTTTTGAAGAAAACCCTAAATTAAATATTTTAGAATATTTGGAATCAATTGATATATTCTTAATACTAAAGACAATCTTGAAAAATTTGAGCCCAAACCCGTTCTAAGAATATTTCTAAAATATTTCTTCAAAAGCAAAGCTTATAAAATTTTCAATAGAAGAACTCAAGTTATGAAAGAAAATGTACATATAACCTTTAATGAATTTGATCCTGACTTAACTAATTTAATTGCTAAAGAAAAAGAAAATGAATTGAAAATTATTGAAAACTTAAAAAACTTAGAAAACTTAGAAAACTTAAACTTAAATAACACATCTTTGGAAAAAGATAATGAAATCGTAGAAGAAGAGGAATCCACTAAAAAACTTTCCAAAGCATAGAAATATGCATCTAATCATCCAAAAGAATTATTAATAGGACACCCCTCATAAGGAGTTAAAACTAGAAGAAGGGCAAAAGAGATGAATAAAAATTTAAATGAAGTTCAAAACTTAACATTTGTCTCTCAAATCTAACCAAAATAAGTAGAAAAAGCCCTAGAGGATGAAAATTAATTAATGACCATTTAAGAGGAATTAAATGAATTCCAAAGAAATAAAATTTGAACATAGTACCTAGACTTAATGTTTATCCAACTATAGGTACCAAATGGGCCAACATTTTCATGTTAAAGTAAGGTAGAAAAAGAAAATTCTACGAATGAGCTTAACCGGGCTTTGATATCTATTGTTACAGGGGATTTTTCTTTTCTTACAGCGACCATGTGCTTGCGCTAAACTCTTTAACCAATAACTCAATTTGTTTGCTACGTGGATGTTACGCTCTACTATTTTTCTTTGCACGAACCAAAATTGCACGCACAGTGTTACGAATGAATCACCTTCAACCTTTCTTATTTCTCTAAAGGAAATGATTACAACTCAATAACTTGTGTGCTCAAAGATTCACTGAACACTTGATTATCTTTAAGCACTTACACAGCACTATATATAATTTACAAGACATAACCAACACCCGTTAGGCTAAGTGTCACACTCATTAACTGCCACCTCATGGTTTTACCATTAGCTAAGGAGTAACTTAAGTCATATACCATGCCACTTCCCTAATTCAAGGACCAGTCATGTCACCTCATGGAGATTTGTTCTTCTCATGACACGTCATGAAGACCAAGTCTTCCTTGTAATCTTTCCAACAAGTGCACCTCATACTGGACCTTTCCAAGTTCACCTGCCGTTACTTTGAGTCCTCCAACTCACAATTTGAACTATCCATTGTATTGTCCAGCTACTACCTAGTCACTGTTTGCACCTATCTCGTTTTATGCCTTGTTACGAGACTATCAGGTGTATACTGACATTGCCAGTTGTCGACATTGTGTTCCAAGACACTAACATGTTACCGAAAGTTACGTGTTGTCCAGCACGCTTCCTCTACATACTCTCATCTCAAACTTTTGAGAGTGTTGCCACTGTATTCTTTTCTTTTAATCTACTAACTTGGTGTTAGGCAATAATCCAAGTTGTTGCACACCTCATTAATTAATGCTCTTACACCTAGCCTCAATTTTGTGCTCGTATCTACATAACTTCTCCCTCAACCTCAATCTTCGGTGAAATATTGAGTACATTAGGACTTTTCTTTTGATAAAGTTTATCCATTTTTATATATTTAATCAATGCTTATAAAAAAATTATAAAATTTTTTCTATACTCAAACTTAACGATTTCTACTTTATGACTAATTATCAATAATTTAAAAGACCATGTTTATCATATAATTTTTGTAATTTTAATTATTTGATTGTGAACCGTAATTTTTAAAAAATCGATATAATTTTGTTAATAAACTAAGTTTTAAGTTTATGTTATAAGAGGAATGAAGTAAAATTATGAGAAAAAATATTAATAAAAAAATTCTAAAAATTTAAAATTTATAAAAACTCATAAATCTCAACTCTAAAAAATCACCTAAGATTTTTGAGTTTCTCTTAAAAGTGGTAAAATAAATTTTTTAATCATTTAGGGTCAATAGCATGAGCACTGTACCATTTTTTTCATTAATTTTTTTATTTTAAAAATTTTTAATATATTTAATAAATAATAAATAATTAAATTAAATTTATTTATTATAATAAAATTTATATAAAATTATAAATTCAAAAAAAAAAGACCAAATTTTGTTAAATTGGTCATTTTCACTGAAATCAATGAGATTTGAGATTCCCAACCGGAAACAACCCGGAAACATTCATTGCAAATGGTAAGGTTTAATCTCACTTCCCCAAAAGCAGGTAAATCACACCACACCCCAGTTCAATATCTTTTATCAGTCAAACTCCTCAACTCTCCTCTCACTCAAAACCAAACCCTGAGCTGCTATTTTCTTTTATTTATTTTCTTCTCTGTTTCTTATTCGTCAAAGCTCACATCGCCATTGAAACAAAGAAGAAAATAAAAAATGGGTCCGATAAAGTCAGCTGTGGGCGATTTGGTGCTGACGGCTATGTGGTATTTTGCTCATCGACGTTTGGTGTACTGACTGCTGAGATTGCTACCGCGTTGGAAGTGTAGGGTCTGGCTTGGGCTTCGATGTTGATAATTACTGCCATTGTTTTTGTTTTTGTTCTTATTTTTAGTATTATTGGTGAAGCACTTGGTGGGGCTAGTTTCAATCCTACTGGTACTGCCGCGTTTTATGCTGTCGGTGTCGGTGGTGATAGTCTTATCTTCATGGCCGTCCGCTTCCCAGCCCAGGTTCAGTTTTAAATATATATTGATTTTTCATTTGTTTTGTTATTTTTATCTCTGCGTGTATACAGAATAATGATTGAATCTACTTTTGTTGTAGTTTGCTTTTGATTTTTGTTGAACACTACTGTTTTCATATCTACTAAAGTTTAGTTTTAGTTATGTAGATTCTTTTTGTCAATAGAGAGAATTTATCTTTATTTCTTAAACCGTTAAACAAATCTTAGTGCTAACGCAGAGAATTAGAACGTTCCATTTGCTAAAAGCTTATGCTTGAACTGTCAAACAATTATTCATTCGAATGTGTTGATTTAGAATGACCCATTTGCTAAAATGACTGGAAGTAATGCATGAGCTGTTAAGCAGTATGGTGGACATAAATATAAAGTTTCTATTTTGACAGGCAGCAGGTGCTGTGGGCAGTGCATTGGCGATCATGGAGTTTATGCCGCCAAAGTACAAGCACATGCTTGGGGGTCCTTCTTTGAAAGTGGACTTGCAAACCGGAGCCATTGCTGAGGGGGTGTTGACTTTCCTTATTAGCTTTGTTGTTCTTGTAATTGTTCTCTAGGGTCCTCGTAACGGCATTATCAAGATATTGATGCTTGCTGTGGCAACTGTTGTATTGGTTGTTTCAGGTTCTACTTACACTGGACCTTCCATGAATCCTGCCAATGTGAGTAGTCTACCTCTCACTGCATCTCTTTCTAATATTCAACTGCATTGTTATTCAATCTCAATAGTATGGACCGATTTAATCATAATAATTTTCAAATTTGACTGTAAATGTATTATCTGGGTGCTACAATGGGATTACTTTTTTTTTTTTCTTAATTCCTTTGCCATTTCTGTTATATACTACAAGCTATTGTACCGCCAGCATATTTTCTATTTTTGCTAGGAAACCGACATAAGTTCTAGCATTAAGCTTAAGCTGTTGACTAACAACCATGCAATTTACATAAGGCTTTTACTTTATATGTTGCACTATATTAGTTTCTACATATTTTGTGCTCTGCCCTCTTTCCCCACTCTTAATCGTTATCAATGGAGAGATAATGATGGAAAAGGGAACATTTGCCCTCTTAATCCTACCAAATAATGATGTGATCAAGATTATGGTTGGAGGAGAAACATAGCCCCTTGTTATCCAATTCCGTAAAGAAGCCATTATCTTTGTATTTATTTATCATTTCCTTCTGTTGCTCACCCAATTGATCATTTTAAATGCTTTCGTCATTGTATATCATTAATTTTTATATAAATGAATAATGATTGCAATATCTAGAACCTTTTAAACATACTTGTGTCACTTTTTAACTAGAGAATAGAGATTTACGTGTCCTTGGTACAGCCTGAATCATAATTAAGTAGCATATGACGTTCAAGAACTTCTTTTTGCAATTTGTAGGACTAATCCTTTCTCCATTTGCAGTGCAGAAGGTAATAGATTAGGTCCTTCATCTGGTGTCAGTAATAATGGTGGGTTGGTAGCCTGTTGTTAGTCAGTGGTGATAGGATAAGGTTATAGCAGTAGTGGTTGCCCATGGTGACAATGAAAATTGATGACATGATGGTCAGTAGGATGGCAGTATCTGGCTTCCTTCTCTCTCTTAATTTCAAGAGAGTATTGAGTATGAGGGCCATTCAGCCTATTTTATTTCTTTTCAGCAGTGTAAGTAGTGACGGAAGTAAGTATTGCAATGGAATAGCTATTCTATACTGGTAGATGCTTAAATTTGAGAGAAATTTAGGATCACTAGAAAGTTCCTTTTGCTGACAGCCTATTGGAGGAATAGAAGTGGAAGACAGTTCAATTACAAATACAGAAAAAATATATATATATCCTTTAATCTAGTTTAAAAAATCTGCTTCCAACCAAGTTAGTGGTCATGTTGTTCGTCTCCAGAAACTTTGGAGGCATTTCCTCCCTAATTTCGTTACAACTTGAAGGGCCATCTCATCTTCTCACCCTAATACTGATAGGATTGTCTTCCTTTTGAGCAGCACTAGTGGTGGCAATTCAAGGTCATTCAACCTTGATGCAACCTGCAGGAGCCACAGTGATGTATATTTTCTTGCTTTTTGTTGCCTTCAGGGAAGATAATGTTGCTGGCCGAGTATGATGCACTTTGGCTCTTGCGTAGTAAAGCATGGAGGTTTTGGTGGTTGCTAACTTATTCATTTCTTGGACTTATTTATTGGGCACATGTTCTTTGATAGTACATCCGTGTCTATAGAGAAATGTCCTTAACCCTTGTGGAGCAACAAAGATAACCTTTTTTTCTGTTAATAAATTAAGGCTAAAACTGATCAGTGAGCCAGACAGTCATCATTTATGTGAATGAATGTTTTTTTTCCTTTGGGTACTTTGGCATTGTGCTCTGTTTAGACAGGGGATTATCTGATTATTTATCAGATCATGGGGTTGTGCTCCTCATATCCTCTTTAGAATATTACAACACCAAATCGGAAGATAAATGATAAACTTATGATTGTTCTGTGGGCTATTCTAGTTATTAAGTGTTGTACAGGGCTTAATAGCATATGCAACATAGCTTGTGTCCTACATTGTAGAGGATCTCAATCCAAGTTAAAATTGTTACTCAAGCATAAAGCAATTACCAGGGTGGTTTATGCCTATGTAATGATGGGAATTATATGTTTTTCTGCTTTTGTTTGTATCTTATGGATTGTTTGTAGTTTAGCTAGTCTAAAAGGAAATAGCTAGGCAAAGTTGATAAAAACTGAGTGTCATTAATTTTTTGTTTGAAATCCTCCTTTCAGCTTCACGCTGCACTTCTCTCCCCTTATCTAGCTCACCTGTTCTTACTGTAATGATGCTCTTTCTTATATAAAACTGGTTATCTATCTGGGTTGTTTCTTTGATATATACCTGTCATGTGTTAACTGATAATATATTCTCTGCAGGCCTTCGGCTGGGTATACATAAACAAGCGTCACAACACATGGGAGCAGTTGTACGTTTACTCGATTTGCCCATTCATTGGAGCAATTTTGGCTGCTCTGATTTTCCGCATTATCTTCCCCCAACAATCGCCACCAGCAAAAGAAGAAACAGAAGAAAAATTAAGCTGGCATAATCTGCCAAGTTGTATTTATTCATATGATTAGATGAGCTTAATGTTCATTTTATTTTTTTAGATCCTGTTATTCTGTGAACTTTACTTCAGTTGTGCATTGTATACGATACCTGCTATTTGCCTGTACTTTCTGGTATATTATTATTAATAATTCCTAAATCTTTAGTGTTGAACCTCTCACTAAATATATTTTTATTTTCATTAAAAATTTGTAATCCAAATTTTAGTCTTTATTAATAATAATTTTTTTTAAAAAAATAATGTCTTCTTGCACGAGTAACCTTCTGAAAATATTATTCTTTATTTATCTGAAAAGAAAAATAATTGGTGTTTTATATTCTAAATTATTTTAGAATTCTCAATTTGCCCCCTTAATTATAAAATAGAACGTCATTAGATATATATATAATTGTTTTTCTAAATTTAAGGACCCGTATGTTATTATCTTATGAAGAAGAATAAAAAAAAAAAAAGGTTATAATTTCAAAGTAGAAATAACAAAAATATAATTAGTATCACATCACCAACTTAAGAAAATAGATTAAATTACTAAAGTATTACCTTACTTATTGTTTCTTCAAAAAGCAAGCAGCGACCTGTGCATATACGTATGAGTATACGTTGTTATGCCATTAAATAGATTTTGAAAAAAATCGACCCACTTTATTTGCACCTTGACACAAATTCATCCGTAACTTCCCTCCTCTCCTCTCCTCTCCTCTCCTCTCCGGTGTCGTTATATACAGTCACTATTAACAAGCCAGTAGTCGAATCACACACGCTGAAAGAGAAAGCCAGAGACAGATTAATCAATCAGCATTGTCGTTTCCACATTATCAACGTTCCTAATTCCATCATCTAAATCACCATCACAATCGCGCCACGTTAAACCAATCCTGGATCCATCACCGGACCCACCATCTCACTCCTTGAAGGCCACGCCACCTCCTTCTTCTACCGCCAACGGACAGATCCGCTACCGATCCCCCTCCTCCGCCGAGCTCCTCGAGACCGGCCCCACCGCCACCTCCCCTTCGCAGGCTGACCAGCTATTGCCCGACAAGATGATGAAGCGACCTGGTATCCGCCAGCATGAATCCTGGCCGGACAAGATCCAGCGTTACTGGAGCGTATTGCTGGTCATTTCCGTGCCGGCCATGTTAATTGTGTTCGTTTTGTTTCTGATGCCGGGACGGGCGCCTTCGTCCGATGTGGGGATGGATTACGGTATTGGCAGGAAGTTTTCGCCGAATTTGAGTTTGTCGAAGAGTTATGCTGTTATTTTTGATGCGGGGAGCTCTGGAAGTCGCGTCCACGTGTATTGTTTTGATCAGAACTTGGATCTTGTGCCAATTGGCAAAGATCTCGAGCTTTTTGTTCAGGTAATGTATTAAATTTTGTATTGTTTTAGGTATATTTATTTGTTTTGAATTGAGAATTTGACATTGATTTAGAGCAGAGGATCAGCTTAATGTAGTTTTAGAGATGTACGTGATGCACTCTTTTAATTTTGTTGTTGAAATGGTAATGTTAGAATGATCTTTCGTAGCAGTTGTCAGTCTACGTGCATATGCAAAAGCATCTAGCAAGTACGTTTGGCAGTCTTTTTTTATCTCTAAAAGCGCTTTTGATTGATTCGGCCAAGCATTACAAAACAAATAAAAGTGCTTTTGACAGTGTGAGAAGCACTCCCAAATACAGTTTTAGTTGGTTCTAATTGTGGGGAAAGGACTTGTATTTTGCATTTCTATTGACTCCAACATTATGATTTGATAATAATAAAACAGTGTCGGGCAGAATATTGTGTGCATGCATGAAGTGTTTGATCTCAGGATTTGAGCTAAGGGCATGTAATTATTAGCTCAAGATTTATTTACTTGAATTATATTGCTTTTCTTTTCTTCTTTTTTTCTTTTTTGTGCTCTATTAATTGCAGTGTTTTGTTTAGTTCTGATTTTAGTTTGGTGATTGTGTTTTAGATTAAACCAGGTTTGAGTGCATATGCAAATGATCCACAAGCTGCAGCGAACTCACTGACCTCACTTCTTGATAAAGCTGAAGGTGTTGTGCTGCAAGATTTGCGACCAAAGACTCCAGTTAAAGTTGGGGTGTGTAAATTCAGATATGTTCAATATTCTCATTTACTGATATTTCTTTATGTGATACTGTAATACTGTTATCTGAAAATTTTTAATTGAATTACTGAAATGGGTTTAATTGTTTTGTAGGCAACTGCAGGGTTAAGGCAGTTGAAAGGTGATGCACCTGAAAGAATTTTGCAAGCGGTAATTCTTGCTTTCTTATCATATCCTTTTGGTTGTTTTGACACCTTTATCTTGTCTTCCATTGTACTTACAGCTCTTTGAAAATCTAATTTAAGGTTAGGGATCTCCTCAGATATAAAAGCACCTTCAAGTTTCGGTCAGATTGGGTCACTGTTTTGGATGGTTCCCAAGAAGGTTCTTATCAGTGGGTATGTAATTTTCTTTTCCCTTTTTCTTTTAAGTTCTGGCCTAGATGACAGAGTGCATTTGTGATATTGAATCCACTGTACATTCACTAAGTTCTTCTATTCACATTGACTAATACTTGACACATGCATGCACGTGGAGAGATGTATATATGTGAAGTATGTGTTGTAAATAATAATTACAATAGTAATGACTGTTAAACTGCCTCTTTGAGATACTGGAGTCTTGCTTAAATTAGTTAAACTTGTTTCACCGATGCTTTGGGTTTTAGAACACTGATTTCTTCTATGCTTATCATCAAGTGAAAGAGCCATCCAATCAGCTTTATCAGATGGCATAGCCTTATTTTTGGTGCTTGGTTACTTACTTTTTCCTTTGACTCTTAGAGTAGTTAATTCAAATTTACATGGTAAATTCTAGGCTGTGACATTTCCTTTACTTTTGGACAGAGGGAAGGAATAATCAGGTAAGTATTGGCTTATTTGGGGATTACAAAGACATAATAATGAATAAACAGTGGTAGCTACATCTTGTCTCTGATTCACATAATTATAAAAACCTGAATAGTTTTTCGAATTCCAAGTATTTAGGAATGATTGATCAATGTGTGTACAAAAATCCCATTTTTCAGAAGTGATAAATTTGTAGCATTTGTGGTCCTATTTGTTATGGATTGTAGGTTTTACAATTGCTTTAAGCAAGTTGAACAGAGGAAATCCTTTAGGACCAGGTTGTGATCAACTGTAGGTTATGAGCTTTGCGACAGATGATAGAGTACTTTGGTTGACTATGTTGTGTAATGATTTGTAAAACTAGAAAATAGTAGATCAAAGCAAATAAAGCTTTTACTCAACAAACAGAAAAGGGCAAAGAAGGTATTTATGGGAAAATTTTCACCAATAATTATTGAATCATATTTGATGGTTCTTGGTTGGGAAGTAAGATGAAAACTGATGATGAAACATAAACATCATTTTGCTATTTTGCTGCATATAAATTTTTTAACAATTAGAGGGAACATCTGGTCTTGTGAATTCTTTTTGTATGATTGGATATAGTCAGGAGTCTTTATATGGATCTTTTGTTACAGGTAACAATAAACTACCTTCTGGGGAATTTGGGAAAGAAATATCCTGAAACAGTTGGAGTGGTTGATCTAGGAGGTGGATCTGTACAAATGGCATATGCAATCTCAGAGACGGATGCTGCAAATGCTCCAAAGGTGCTAGAAGGAAAGAATTCATTTGTGAAGGAAATGTATTTGATGGGAACAAAATATTTCCTCTATGTTTACAGGTCCCCTCTTTCTTTCTTAAAAATTGATATTTTGTTTTTATTCGATGATTTCTCATTCAATCAACTCATAGGTCATCTATTATTGTAGGGGTTGATTTTGTTCACATATCAATGCCAGAATTTTTTTAGGTATTTCATTTGTTAGATAAAGATCTTATATTCAGCAAAAGACCATGTAGTTTTCAAGAGAGTTCCTAACTCTTATGTTCGTAGTTATTAAATTTTTTGTTTAAAACAGACTGTGCTATAGGCTGTTGTTGTGTGGCTTTGCTTCCTTTACCAAAATTTTTGCTTTTTGGTGGACCATGGTCCACTAGGACCACTACTCAGTTGTAATACTTTCCTTATATTTAGTAAATTTATTCATAGTTTCTTATGAAAATGATAATAATAATAATAACAATAAAAACTTGGCTTCTTGCATGCAGTTACTTGCACTATGGTTTGTTAGCAGCTCGAGCAGAAATGTTGAAGGTTACTGAAGACTCTAACAACCCGTGCGTTTTAGCTGGTCATGATGGTATGTTCAAGTACTCATTTTTATGGAGAATGCCATGACTCTTACTAAGTCAAGGATTGGCTATTTAAATTTTACTTAGAACTCTTTCTTACTTTAGTATTTTATTCCTTCTTTGTTTACGACTATTTATTTAAATTCTACTTAGTTTAAGACTCTTTCTTAGTTTAGTATTTTATTTTTTCTTTATTTATGTTTACTTTATTTAAATTCTATTTAGTTTAGTATTTTTATTCCTACTTTGTTTAGTTTTATTTTATTAAAATTCTACTTGATTTAGAGTTCTAGGAGACTATATATAAATTGTCTTAGTTGTTGTAAAGATTATTTTGAATTATGAATTAATTTTTTTCTCAATAAAGAGTTATTTCATATATAAGTTTTGTTGTTCTTTTTTTCGTCTTGTTAACAATATAACATTTTTGCGTCTTCGTGAACGATATCACGACCCATCAACACTTGTCATGTGTCAGGTGATATCAGAGCTTGGTCTTGAGATGGTTAGGCAAGAAAACAATAAAGAAGATCAACTTATAAGGGTAGAGCAACATATGGAAGAGATGGCCAGTAATATGGCAACTCTAGCTAAACTTATTGGGGGAATGCAAATCAATGCTCTAGCCAACAATGCCATGAAGACCAAGCTCAAGACCAAGCATCTTTACAAGCTCAAGACCAAACTCCTCTTCAAAATCCTTATATAAAGGCGCAATGTCCTCCAGCTGGTTCCCAACACGCCTTGCGGGTTGTCGATATAGATACTTACAAAATAGCGACCAAGAAGAAGGTTTGCAACACGACAATAAGATACTTACAAAATTAAAATTCATCTTCCTACTTTCAACGAAGTTGTCGATATAGAGCAATTCTTAGACTAGATCTATGTGGTATAATATTTCTTTGATATTATGCATGTTGAGCCAGAATGAAAGGTAGATTTTATAGCTTATAAATTAAATAGTGGTGCTAGTGCATGGTGGCAGCGCTATCAAGAGCAGCTCTGAATGGGAGAACAATCCATTGTAAAGAGTTGGACTCAGGCGAAAGCTCTCTTGAAGGGCAGATTCCTACCTTACGACTATGAACAAACCTTCTTTTAACAATTACAGAATTGTTGTCAAGATATGCACATCATAGTTGCCTATACTGAAGAGTTCTTGCGTTTACAATCTAGGTGCAATATGAATGAGACTGAGAACCAAGAAGCTGCACATTATGCGATGGGCTAAATTATAGTGTGCAAGATTGCTTAGCCATGCAAACAATGTGGTTGGTTGACCAATGTTAGAATTTGGCATTAAGGGCTTAACACGTCATACAATCAAGAAGAACATCAAGAGGTTTGAGAGTTAACGATTTGTATCTAACAACAAGGCCTCATCAAGCTACACCAAGGACAAAATAGTAAATTCACAGGAAAAAAAAAAAGCTAAACTTAAGAGGTCAGAATTGAAGGGAAAAGACAAGCAAGAAAC
>JAXCLQ010000006.1:14448338-14476659 GCA_035584115.1 Cedrela odorata | reverse complement strand
CTAAAAAAAAATATTCAAATAAAAAGAAAGGTGAAACTTTTTAGTTTGTCTTGATTCTGTTTTCAAATAAAAAAAAAAGTACCATTTTTTCGAATTCAGTAGACAAATCAATTGGTTCAAAACACTAGGGAATGGAAATCGTTACTTACTTATTTTTAGTTCGATTTTCCTATTCTATATTATAGAATATAAATTCGAAACGAAATTAACTCATTTTTCGTCAGGCTGAGTCGGATTATTCCAGCGTTTTCTTATTTATTTGACGTAAACGTAAAAAAAACTTTTTGAATTCCCGGTAGAAAGGGATTTCGCTAACGAAAAAGCTTTCAACGCTGCCCAATATCCTCCCTTTTTCCAAATCTTTTTACGAATACGTTTTTTTAATATAGAAGTACGTTTTTTTGGAACTGCCATTCAAAAAATAAAAGGTTATTTATTGATCAAATTGGATGTGAAAGACATCTATTGTTTAAAAACAAATCATTTTTTATTTTTACTATTCATTTCATTATCTGTCTATTTATTCTCTAAATTATACTACCCTTCTAAAAAAAAAGAAATATGTGAAAATAGTAAATTCACAGGAAAAAAAAAAAGCTAAACTTAAGAGGTCAGAATTGAAGGGAAAAGACAAGCAAGAAACAAGGAAATTCCCTGTTTCAAGTGCAACGAAATAAGGCACTAGTCTAGTGACTGCCCTAGATGCAAGATCGTCTATGTCACCCAAAGTGAGTACGAGGAAGACTGCGGTGATGAAGAAGTAGCTAAGGAAAATGGTGACGAGGCAGTATGTGTCATAAAGAGGCTGTTATACACCCCATTTCGGTAAGTGGATCTTTGAAAGTAAGTGTTTTGTTAATGCTAAAGTATGTCGCCTTGTGAAAGACAGCTACAGTAACGATAATTTGGTTTCTTAAAGTCTTGTGGATTACTTCAAGCTGAAAACACAACCTCATTCTCACCCTTACAAAATTGGGTGGATTCAAAAAGAGCGTAACATAAAGATCACTCAACAATGTCTCTTACCTTTATCTTTGAGGAAATCTTACAAATTTGATTTTTTTATAAAGTTGTGGAGATGGATGTATGTCATGTGCTATTTGGCCGACCTTGGCAATATGATGTAGGTGCAACACGTATTCGTTTTCGTGGAATCGCAAGAACATTGTAGTAGTTCCTACTCAACGGAGTTTTGTTGTCCTGAAAGTGGAGGAGAAGGCATTGTTATTCATAAATCTCAAAGAAGACGAGTTAGTGAAGGACATAAAAAACGATAAAACCTATACTTTCCTAGTCGTAAAGGGAGAAGAACTATCTATACAGCTTGTACCTAAGGAAGTTCAAGATTTATTAGCAGAATTTAGTGATCTAGTTGCAAAACCAACACAACTACCTTCAATACGAGATATACAACATTGTATTGATTTCATTCTTGGGGCTAGTTTACCAAATCTACCCCAAGGAGAATGAGATCTTGTGGGAGAATGTATCTAAACACCTATAGAATCAACCCTTAGGAGAATATTTACTACAAGATGGGTACTTATTCAAATGGAGCAAATTATGCATTCCCAGGAATTCCTTGCGTGACAAAATGATAAGGATATGCATTTCAGTGACTTAAGTGGCCATTTGGTTAAGGACAAGACTATAGCCGGTTTGAAGGAACATTATTAGTGGCCACCACTACGAAGGGATGCTATAAAATTTGTGCAAAAGTGTATTTGTCAAACAAACAAGGGGCAGTCGCAAAACACAGGTTTATATATGTCACTATCCATTCTTAACTCTTCGTTAAATGATATATCTATGAATTTTGTGTTGAGTTTGCCTAGAACGCAGCAAGGAAGTGATTCGGTGTTTGTGGTGGTTGATAAGTTTCTCAAAAGACCATAGATGCTTATCATGTCGCTAAGTTATTCTTTCGAGAGGTTATTCGTTTGCATAGGGTTTCAATATCCATCACTTTTGATAGGGACAACAAATTCCTAGTTGCTTTTTGGCTAACTTTGTGGAAATGATTTAGAACTCAATTGATCACTCAGGGATGAGTTTGGAAACTGCATTGTATGATCACTCAGGGACAAGTTCTTTTCAAGTGGAGGGGAATAGTAGAGAACACCAATGACTCCTACTTGTTCAAGGATTGGGAAACACCAATGACTCTTATTTGATCATGGATTAGCTATTTAAATTCTAGTTAATTTCATTTCTACTTGCTGCGTTCATTGAATTCTACTTGGTTTAGAATTTTAGGAGACTATATATATAGAGAATTTCTACATGCTGCGTTCATTGAATTCTACTTGGTTTAGAATTTTAGGAGACTATATATATAGAGAATTTTATTTGTTGTAAAGATTATTATGAATTATGAGTTAATTTTGTTTTTTTCCTTTCCTTTCCTTTCTACTTGCTGCGTTCATTGAATTCTACTTGGTTTAGAATTTTAGGAGACTATATATGTAGAGAATTTTATTTGCTGTAAAGATTATTATGAATTATGAGTTAATTTTGTTTTTTTCAGTAAAGAATTATTTTAGACGTAAGTTCTGTTGTTATTTATTTCGTCTTGATAACAATATAACATTCTTGCATCTTCGTAAACGATATCTACACTTGTCCTAGGTCACATTTTCAGGAGTCCTGATACTGGATTAATTATAATTTTATTACTATTCAACTTTGAAGCTGTATTGTACTTTGTGTAAAATAATTTGCTTTTGTGACTTCATTTCGTGTTGGTTAAAAGATGTTTGCATCCGCCACCTACCACATAAGATAACACTATTTAACCCTGTTGAATTAATAATTTACCCTTCTTGCTAGTATGGCCATCATCTTGCTTTCTGCTTACCAGTCATTTCCAGACTCTCTCTCTCTCTCTCTCTCTCTCTCTCTCTCTCTCTCTAACTTTTGAAGTGCTTTCATTGAATGCTATGAAGATTGATGGAGAAATTATCTTTTGAATTGGAAACTTGTTTAGAAAATTTCTTATCTTTCTTCAGATAATATATATTTATCATTTCTTCTCAAAAATAAATAAATTTTAGATACTGGTTTTATTTAATCTGCGTTTGGACATCAGAGGGCACATGAAGAATTGAATTTCTTTTCATCCTTGTAATCTTTTGAAGGATCTTACAAATATGGAGGAAAGGAGTACAAAGCATCAGCTTATCCATCTGGTTCAAACCTGGAGGAGTGTCAGAGTGCAGCAATCAAGGCTCTCAAGGTTAATGATACTTGTACTCACATGCAATGCACATTTGGTGGAGTATGGAATGGTGGAGGTGGTGATGGACAAAAGAATATGTTTGTTGCTTCATTTTTCTTTGACAGGGCTGCTGAGGTATTACTCTTCTGTGACTTGGCTGCCTGAGAAAGATAATTTTACAGCATAATTTCTTAATTGTCCGTTGGCTACATAGCTTTTCTAAATTAATTACTTGCATATAGGCTGGTTTTATTGATCCCAGTCAACCTGTTGCCAATGTTCGCCCTGATGATTTCAAGACTGCAGCGAAGCGTGCTTGCCAAACTGGACTTGAGGATGCAAAATCCATATATCCACGGGTTGACGAGAGTAATCTGCCATACATGTGCATGGATCTCGTCTATCAGCACACATTGCTCATAGTTGGATTTGGTAAGTTACATTTACAATGAATGTTTTTGTAGATTCATTGTCAATTATAATGTCGGTATTGTGATATCTCCTTATTGTATGGTCGATCCTCTTCGACAGGCCTTGATCCCTGGCAATCGATCACCTTAGTAAAGCAAGTGAAATATCAGAATGCCCTTGTCGAAGCAGCATGGCCACTAGGCAGTGCTATAGAGGCGATATCGTCATTAACATGATGTTTGAATCCCATCTTCGGCTTAATTAGCATATTAAAAATTCAGCATATATGGTTTTTTTGGTGCCGGAAGAGTTGAAGCTGAAGTATCCACGGCTAATTACGTGAGAATCAGTATCAACTGGGATTGGGAATTGGATTTGCTCTCTCTCTCTCTCTCTCTCTCTCTCTCTCTCTCTCTCTCTCTCTCTATATATATATATATAGAGAGAGAGAGAGAGAGAGAAAGATCTTGGAAATAATAAGAAAAGAAAAATTAGTTCCGTTTATTATCATTTGTAATTACATTATAAAATGTTCTGATTATAATTTTTGACAGAATGATTCTATTCAATTAGTTCATTTATTTGTTTGAGCAGAAGAATTGAATGGCAGGCAATACCATTTTATTTTTATACTAAAGAAGAGGGGAGGAGGAATCTGCATCCAAATTTAGAGGACTTGAGAGGGTAGTTGACATAATATTTATTTATTTATTTATAATTATCACGCACAGAGTTTGAGAGAATTTTTGAAATTTAAAGTAATGTTTTTGAAGTATTACAATTTTCCAATAAAAATGACACAAAACTTTGCCCCATGTGAATATGAAACCACTTTCTCCCAAATTACCTGATTTCCTTAATTGAATATATTTTATTTTAGAAATTATAAAAATCTAAAAATTTAATTTTTAATATTATTACAATTTTAATATGAATCATATTATTATTATTTAAAGCATATATAATTTGCTTATATAATTAGAAGTAAGATTAATGTAAATAATTAGAATATAAAAAATAATAATAATAAAGAATTAGCATATAAAAAATAGAGTGTGACATAATAAATACTTAATACATTGATTTGTTGCCTCTATTTTTTTATTACTTTAATAATAACATATATAATCTTAAGAGAGAAGAGAGTTTGTGTAAGGAGTAGGAGAATTCAGCAAACAAAATTAACACAATTCCTGTTGCAATATTTTTATTTAAGTTTTAAAGTATTGTGTGGTATTGCTGCACTTGTAATTAATTATTAAAAAAAAAATAGCACTAAAATTGTTATAAAATCAGTCGGTACAATAATGTCCCCACAATAACAATTGGGATAGAGGACATGATCATCACTTCAATGCTAATATCTGGCGATGAATAGCAGTTCTGATTCCACTAGGAATTGCCAAATAACAAAATTTAAAAAATTAATTTTCAATAAGAATAGATTATTTTAAGCTAGGTTTCAATTTTAAAAAATTAAAAATTAATTATTTTAGGATAGGTTTCAATTCTAAAAATAAAAATTATGTTTTAAAAAAAAATTAAGTTCACCTCATGTCTAAAAACAAACTCTTAATTATTGAACTAAATATATATAATTACATAATTTATTAAAGAAAATATTATTTATTCGCTGAGTTACTTAGAAAAAATTAATTAATAACTTTATAATATTTTATTTAATTTATCGTAATGTATATATATTTATTTTGAAATTGTCAAATAACTTAATAAATGTAATAAATAAATATATATATATATAGTATAATATTATTAGATATAATTGTACTATTATAAAAAAAAATTTTAATTTTTCTTTTTAGTAATGTGCATATTAACTTAAATAATAATACAATATTTTTCTATTAATTTGAGTATATCAATACTCTTTAATAATTTATTTTTCTTTACTTTTACTCACTCAAATTTTTGTTATGTATACAATATTTGTATAATTTAATTTTATTGATTTTATTTTCTTAAGAATTTTTGTATGGGGTTAAAAATTAAATAAATTGAGATAATTAATAAATAGAGTACTCTGTTTTCTAAACAGAACTGAACCAAAATCGAATTAGAATAAAAAAAAATGGTACTCTATTAAATAAGATTTTAATTCTAAAATTTAGGAACAGAATTATTTAAAATAGGTTCTAATTCCAAAATAAACTTTTACTTGAACCAAAATTGATTTGCACGCCCCATTAATATCTCACGATTGCTTCAATATATATATATATATATATTTCACATTTTATGATGAGAAACTTACTAATTATAAATTTCTGTTATTAGATTATTTAAAAGTTTTTCTCTAACATAACAAAGACAAATTTTTCAATATTTGAGAAACTAAATACAACTATAATTATATATATATATATATATAATTATATTTAAAAATTAAAATTAAAATATTTAAACTATAGATAAATATCTATAAATTTAAAAGTAAATTTTTTTATTAACAAAAATAACTAATTATTTTTCATGTATAATTTTATCCTACAACCAAATTATGAAAATTTTATTTCATTTTTTATTTTTATTTTCTAATTTTGTTACATTCTTTAAAATACTTAATTTTAAAAATATAATAATTAAAATCTTAAGTATTCACCAACTTCAAACAAATGGTTATTGACTTTTACATTTATTTTTATATTTGGAAGCCAACCGTACCTCAAAATTGGGAATGGAAATAGGGTATTTTTGCGTAATTTAAATATTTATGAGTGTTTTTAAAATTAAACATCACGTAAGGATACTCATAAAAATATCCCTAAGAAATATATACAACTAGTGTACACACACCAAAACCACACACTCTTCTGCGCCCCGCCCGCACCATCCCTTTTAACTGCTAGTGATACTTGCTAATTCTCATTGTTGAGACATGCAAGGTTCAACTCAAGAATTTCATTCTCAACTGTTAAATCAGTAAGTTTCATTCAAATACTCGTGTGCTAGTCAAGGAAAATCTTGTTCCTTTCATTCAGTCTTTTTCACAAACAGTTTATACTCGCTGCTTCATTTGAAATTCCAGTGTTTCGTGCTGTTTATTTCATTATCTCCGTTTTTTTTAATTGGGTTTCTAGAAATGCAAGGAAACAGAGCAATAAGATCTAACTTATCGCGAGTTATAAGTCTTGCTCGCACTCTTTTTAGTTACACCACATATGTAAACACATTCCTCTATTCATATCCAATGTCCACAAATGATTTTAGCTTCCCATGTAACTTCTCTTCATACTCCACCTCAAATTTTGAGACCCCAAATGCACCAAAAATCTCTAAATTTGAAGAAAAAGATTTTAGTGACAGTGATAATGATATTGATATTGATCTTGTTGATGATGATGATAAAGAGGATATTGATGTAAAAGATGTTAAGCAATCGAAAATAAGTGATGCGGTTGTAGTTAAAGATGTTAAGACCCTTGTCGATATATTGCGGAATTTTAGTCATAAACGGTCTGAAACGAGAAACAAGATTGAGGAATGTGGTATCAAGGTGTCATCAGAATTGGTGGTGGAGGTTCTTTCCCGGGTTCGAAATGATTGGGAGGCAGCATTTACTTTCTTTTTATGGGCTGGAAAGCAGCCAGGTTATGCGCATTCAATTCGCGAATACCACACAATGATATCCATTCTTGGAAAAGTGAGGAAGTTTGATACAGCATGGGGTTTGATTGATGAGATGAGAGGGGGAGGGACAGGTTCTTCTCTTGTGACTAAGCAGACTCTCTTGATCTTGATTAGAAAATATTGTGCGGTGCATGATGTTGGACGGGCTGTAAATGCTTTCTATGCATATAGAAGGTTTAACTTTGATGTGTATATTGAGGATTTTCAAGGCCTTTTGTCTGCTCTTTGTCGTTACAAGAATGTGCAAGATGCTGAACAGTTGATGTTTTGTAACATGGATGTGTTCCCGTTTAATACCAAGAGTTTTAATATTATACTTAATGGATGGTGTAATGTCATTGGCAGTTCGCAAGAGGCAGAAAGAGTCTGGAGGGAGATGAGCAATAGAGGTATTCAACATGATGTCATGTCATTCTCGAGTATCATTTCTTGCTATTCAAAAGCTCATAACCTTCATAAGGTGCTCAAGCTTTTTGATCAAATGAAGAAAATGGGGATTGAACCAGACAGAAAAGTTTACAATGCAGTCATTCATGCTCTTGCAAAAGGTAGGCTTGTGAAACAGGCAATTGATCTCATGAAAAGTATGGAAGAGAAGGGTATTGCACCAAACATTGTTACTTATAATTCACTGATCAAGCCTCTCTGTAAAGCTCGGAAAGTCGATGAGGCTAGACAGGCCTTTCATGAGATGTTACAACGGCGTCTCTCACCCACAATTCGGACTTATCATGCCTTCTTGCGTATCCTGAGAACAGGAGAAGAAGTGTTTGAGATGTTGGAGAATATGAGAAAAATGGGCTGCCAGCCGACTAATGATACCTACATCATGTTGATTAGAAAGCTTTCACGGTGGCACCAATATGACAACGTTTTTAAGGTGTGGAATGAGATGAGTGAGAATGGCAATGGTCCTGACCGAAGCTCGTATATTGCGCTTATACATGGGTTCTTTTTGAATGGAAAGTTGGAGGAAGCACACAAATATTATATGGAGATGAAAGAAAAACAATTATTGCCAGAACCTAAGACAGATGAGATGCTTCAGGATTGGTTGTCTAGTAAGAAGTTTGCTGAGAGTAGTATAGCTGATTTAGAAGCTAATCAACCTCTTTCAGATGAAAATACCAGAGTGATCTCCAAGAAGTAGGATCAGGGCAAAGAGTTTATTCAACAACATGAAACTAGAAGAGTTGTAAGAGAGCGGACTTTTTCTTTTTGGCAGCAGTAGGTTCTAAATAACAGTAAACATTAATGGTACGTGCTTTTTGTGTGAATGCAATTATAGCAAATTTATTTCTCCACGATTGCATTACACATTCTGTCTACATTACAACAGGATGCCTTTTATACAATTAATTTTTATAGTTACATGTCATTGTGAAAAACTGGAGTTTGTTGAATTAATACTCTATACGTGCATATGATGTAGCTCACTGGTCCTTGTCACATGAAGTGACTATATTATGTTTATATGCATATAATCTGCTTTCTGGATGGTCAAACATTCTGGCATTTATGTTACTCTGTTTCAGGTCATCACCACTTCAGAATTTGGAATTGCTAATGGTCTGTTTGGGCTGTCTCCCAAATGTGGTTGTCATTGGAGCTAGGGCTAATTAGCCAATGGGCCTTGGTTCAGGTGGTAAAGACTGGGCATGATGTGATAAGCTCTGATAAGCCCTGAACCTAGCAATAGAAAAAAAGAGGAGACTGTTTGGCAAATAAATTTTTATTTGTTTCTATGGTTTTTTATTTTTAAGAACTTGAGTTAGCCTGCAAAACTGGCATTGTCATATCAGAGCTGCTTCATGCTACAATTTGCCGTAAAGGTACTTGTGTAACTGCCACTGCCATAATTTCTATTGTATTAAATGCTTGGTGGGATGATAGTGGTTTTATATGCAATGGAGAGAGTAGCAACTTTAGAAATGCATGAAAAACCTAAAACTATGAATTGAAGCCTATATTGAATACAATTCAATTTCTATTTGCTAGAAGTACATGGTACATGGAAATCCTCAGGAAAATAAGTCTCTATATTCAATAGAAAACTTTATGAGATGTTCGAGTAAATAGTTTGTACACAATATTGCTTGGTATGTGATAATGGTAGGTAAGTATATAAGGGTCTGTTTCCTTGCCAATACTTGATTTTTGCACTTAGATGATCTCACCCAGAACGACTAACCCCATGAAACTGTGGTCTGCATCCCAAACCGCCAAAAGCATACAGGACCAACCACATCAGAACTGGAACTTTTTGATTTGTAATAGTCTTAACACAGATGTCTGTTTCCTGGTTAGCATTGCTCTGTGCAAGGTGGCTTGAGGTTGTTTCTCCTATTATAGATTTTTGGTGATTGTCTTCTACAAGGGAAGAAAATGTGAAATGGCTTCTACAACCAGTTAGTTCATCTTGCGATGGTATTGGGTAACTTTATGAGGCTGAATTCTAACAATGGATGGGTTGAAATACAGGTTATGATCCATCTCTTAGGTGATGGTGATCATGAACTTTTACATGAAAATTAAGATGAGGCACAGCCTGATTAAGATCAACTTGATATAATTATACAACCTTTTTATATTGGCATTCTTGTGGTTCAGGCATAATGAAACTAATTGTTTACAAACGTGTAGCCTGATAATAATGAAGCTATTTAGATGGCTGTCTGTTTGACATCTTCACGGTAACGGCACCATTTTCACAAAAGGCCATATGAACTGACCTCTTCACATCACTTCTAATTAGTTTTCTCTTGTTGGTCCCATGTGGCTCTGGTTTTTGTAATGTAAGCAGTCTGCAAATATAGTAGAATGGAGTCGACGAAACAATATTGACTGCTGCAAATAAAGTGTAATAATGAAAATAAGTTTTTACAATCTTTAATGTTTAGATTCTAACAACCTGGATTAATCTGCACTATGTATCAGTAAGAAATCTTTATTTCTTTCTATAATGTTTTATAGTCAAGAGAACAGAACTCATACTGTTGAAACAGTTCCTGATTAGGCCTAACTCATTGTGTGAAGTCTCAAATGGGAAATCTAGTGCAATAACATTTGAAATAGATAACTACTATCCTTTAGATTAGGTAAACTACACGTGGAAAACTACAGGGGTCACAATCAAGACTTTTTTAAAGTTGGAAACTAGCTAATGCATTTTTTTACATGCTAACCATGCCTTTGACCAGTTTATTAATTCTTGCTTATATTATCACCCCACGTTCAGTCAAATTTCCTCAACAACCTGATGTGAACCAGTTACACGTTTGGTGGATCAGGAATTCAAGCTGCTCGGCGCCATGTTAAGGTAAGAATTATGATTTTTTTTTTCTTTTCCTGGCTTTGAATCTGAGAAGTTAACCATGTGAGTGTTCATGTTCATTTCTACTTCTTAGTTGGTATTGAAGCACAATTCTACTGGTTGATCAAAAGTCAAGGTTCTCACAACTAAGTGGACAGATGCTTTTGACCATTTATCATCGTCTCACCGCACCAGGTAACACCTTTTATTGGCTTGACAAAGGGTTTCTTTGATATCTATCTGTAAGTTGAGAAAAATAGAACTTAGACAAAATTATGGGCTACTTTATCAAAACAGTACTATATTGATTGAATATTGCATATTGACATGTGGGTATTTGAGTTTCAGGTGAACAAGTTATCTAGTGATTGAAAAAGTGAAGGAGGCGGAGGAAAGAACCATTGAACTCCCAGGTACTTTATTTTACATCACACATGACATAAGATTCAAAGTATGAATCCTATTCTTTTGCATGAAAACAAAAATAACGTTAAACTCATCAGCCAAACAAAAGCGTCTTTGAAGGATAAATATTAAAGACTAAGGAGTTGTGGATAATCATAAACTTTTTGGTTATACTCATTCTTTTAGTATGTTGCTTTCAAAATCCTATCTGTAATCCAATTTGTCTCATTCTTTTTCTTTTGTCCAAATTTGGCACCTCACAATTGCCAATTCCCCTTTGGCCTCATTTGAATTGTGTAAGTCTCCCCAAACTCGGGGATTTCATTTTATATATTTTCCGAGCTGTCGTGTTACAGGAATTATATTCCAGTTAATTACCTGGAATTCTTACCATATAAGATATATGTATATGCATTTGTTGCTGCCTTGGAATGTCGAAATTAAAACATTCTGGTTTGCCTTAAGGAAGCAAACTGCATTAAGTAATCAAACTTGGAAAGAGGGACATCAAAATTTGACACGTGATTAAGTAATAACAGTATGATTTGCACACATGTAAACTTATTTGACGAAGTTTGTATGAGTTTTCTACGTAAAATTTTCTTGTTATTTTTAGCCACAGTATGGCTTACGATGATTGGAACACTTGTATATTGGCTTAGATTAATTACACCATTTTTGTTGGAATGAAGGAGCCATAGCTAGTAGCTAAGCTTGATATATAATCAAGCATTTTTATTATTATTGCTGTTAAGACTTTGAAATCAGGATTTGAGAATATACTTGTTAGGTATCTGTTATTATAACTAAATCAAAAATTTGCCCACAAAAATTCACCTAATCCATGTCTTTTGCATCACACGTGGGCTTAAAAAACTATTCAAGTATTGACTCTTATTATTTTATTTGTTATTTCGTTGTCAAATTTAATTTATGAGAAATATAGATTGATGAACTCAACATGATAATATTTATTTATAATTAATTTAGGTGTGGAAATCAATGAAAAGAAAATGAAGAAAATTACAATAGAAGTAACATGGTTCTGAGTAGTGAGGATAGGTGGTCATTTGCTAAATATTAGCGTAAGGCAATACTTGTTTCTTCGTTTTAAGTCACACAAGTTTGATACGACTGATCGAATATTATGGAGTTGAATTCACTAACAAAAATAATAAGTCAATATACAAAGGGGAGAGTGGGTGGAAGTGCTTTTAATCTTTTTCAAAAAGAGAGATATATATATATATATATATATTAATCATGGTGGTTGTAAGGCATATGCATTAAAAAGAGAAAATAATAATAATAATAATAATAATAAACAACAAATCAAGTATTATTGTCAATTTGAATTAGTGATGTGTTATTCACTTTGTAATATCACACCCAATAAAGAAGCATTGCCATTAAATCAAAGGCTTTTAACTTACTATAAGGTTTAGTTTTGGTTTGGTATTAAGGTATGGCATTTTTAAAGTCATAATTAAAATAATATTAAATGTTAAATATTAGTAGAAAAAAATAAGTATATTTTATTAAAAAATTAATGTTATTAAACATTTTTTTAATTTTTCTTTTAAATAAAAATATCACAATTTTAAATAAAACTTAAATATATATATATATATATATTTAAAAAAAAAAAAAAAGTTAATAATTTGCTTCAAATATCTAGATGTCATAACGTAACATTTGGATGAAATGTTTATACTCCATGAATTAGTCTATGGGTTGGTATGGATTCACAATAAACATCAAATTTATTCCAATTCAGATCTAATGCATCATACACTGCAAATTTCAGCTCTCCCCCATCATGTAAACTAATAATATCTAAACTTTATTATAACACATCAAAACTATTGATATTTTTTTTTATTATATATATATATATATATATATTATAACCATGAATTGACCTACAAGTCTGATTTTTGTAAAAATTAAGAAAATATTCTATCTGTACTGGAAGTCAATCATCCAATCTTGGATCTTGAACTTCATTAGTGATAAGATTAGTGATAAGATAACAACAGGGCATTTTTGCTATAACTTTATTTGTAATAGGTATATGTGTCCCCCACAAGCTGAGTCATTGTATTATCACAAATTACATGACAAGTTAATGATACGATTTTATATATAATCAATCAAGAAACTTATTTATTTATTATTCTTGTTCTAGAAACACACTTTAATCTTTATGCTTCATTTTCCAAAGATAGTTGGCCCATCCCCATATAATAAAGACACTCACTTCACTCACTACTTGCAAAACAATTACATTATAATTTTTTTTTTCTCCTTTCTAAAAATAAAAATAAAAAATAAAAAATCTTGAAAGAGACTAACATATCACGTCATTTATATACTTATTTAATAAAATTAGTAAATATAAATATCCGAATAATAACACTCTCATTCAATTGAATAACACAAGTACATGTACACGTACACGTACATAAAAATAGTAACCTTATCTCTTGGTCGATGATGCCTGGCTGTAAGATGGCCCATAAACACTCCAATATCAATTCATCATACATGGAAAATAATAATGAATAGCCAAGAGATGCACATATTTACGGCATGATGACTAGGACTACCACAAGCGTTGAGAGGCAGAATAAAGACAAAAACGTTGGAAGAGATACGTGTCGAGTTTTGATCTGAAGTAACATGATGTCAGAAGATTAACCTCATTCCTTTCCTCTGATCAGCCGCCATCCTTCCATTTGTACGATAATGAAGACACGGTGAAAAGGAGCAGAATACCAATATTATCAAAGCCCACATAAAGCTAAGGCCACAGCTGGCTTTCTTCGGTTTTCTTTGCCTTTGTGGGTCCTCTTCTAATAGCTAAGTATGCAACTGATTTCTTCTTTCTTCTTACTTCTGTCTTCTTCGGCCTAATCCTTAATTCTTTTTCCACATCAAGACAAATTCCCACAACCATATAATCCCCCTTCATCCCCTTCTCGTAAAAATTTCAATCCTTTTCTCTCTTCTTCCTCTCTTCTATCTCTTTAGAGTTTTGGGTTCTTCAAGCTTCAGTTTTAGCTCTTCCTCTTATCCTTTTTTAACCAATTTATCTTTGTTCGTTTTTTAATTGTATTTGAGTTGGTGCATAGTTTGTAGTTTTGTTTTGTATATCATGGTATACATAAAGAACCCGGAATCAGCCCTGCCACCAGGGTTTAGGTTTCACCCAACAGATGAGGAACTCATCCTTCATTATCTTAGGAAGAAGGTGGCTTCTACACCTTTTCCAGTTTCCATTATTGCTGATGTTGATATCTACAAGTTTGATCCTTGGGATTTACCAGGTGTTTATTTTTTTTTACCCCTTTTCATTCATTTGTTAATAGAACTGTATTATGTCAAGTGAATTATATGTTGTTTGTTCGTTCTGTTGTTGTTGTTGTTGTTGTTGTTGTTGATCAGCCAAAGCTGCCTTTGGTGAGAAAGAGTGGTACTTTTTCAGTCCTAGAGATCGGAAGTATCCCAATGGAGCCAGGCCGAACAGGGCAGCCGCATCCGGGTACTGGAAGGCTACAGGCACAGATAAGATCATCCTGGCTTCATCGTTTGCTGCAACAGGTGGAGCTCAAGAAAACATTGGTGTGAAGAAAGCTCTTGTCTTTTACAAAGGAAGACCTCCAAAGGGAGTCAAAACTAACTGGATTATGCATGAATATCGCCTTGCCGATAGCCTGAACAATTTCAATAACAGGAAGCCAATGAGGCCTAAAGACTCTTCCATGAGGGTAAGAACCGTGTATAATTATGCAAAAATAGCATCCTTTATTAAATTTGGATAGCCCCATTTTGTTGTAAATATATAACGTGAGAATGATGGCATTAGGCAAACAGTAACAACTATTCAGTGGTGGTGCTAGCGACGGGCAATCGCCTAGGGTCGCCCACTAATGCAAATGGAAGTTTATATTGCGGCTGACTTCTCTTTGTTCTTTCTTTCAGTTGGATAATTGGGTTCTTTGCCGGATCTACCGGAAGTCCCAGGTTTCAACGCCAATATCAGCAGCAACAGCAAGTGATCAAGATCAAGAAGAAGAGGAAGAAGAGGAACAATTTATCCAAAACACCATTTTGCCAATCCTGAAAACTCCTCCAAGCCACAACACTAGTCTCAATCCTCAGAAATCTTCTTCCTTCTCCAACTTACTGGATGCCACGGACTACTCAATGCTGAGTAATTTTCTATCCGAAAACCAAACGAATCATACCGGATTTGAGTCCACTCCACTATTCACTTCTGGTATTCTAGACCAGCAGCCTACCTTCAACAATGTCACCAACAATAGTTACAACAGCAGCTTCTTGCTTCAAAAACTCCCTCAGTTGAACTTTTCTTCATCAGTTCCAAACATGGAGAACAAGCTGAAACGCCCAAATCCAAATATGGATGAGCACATATTGCACCCGCAGCACCCATCAAAGAAACTCGTGAATTCTTGCAGTTTCATTAATGGCGCTGATCAATCTGACCCTCAGTACAACTTTATACACCCGTCATTCTTGAATCAGCAGTTACTCGAGTCCACATCTTCATTTTCAAGGATGAGATCAGAATGAATCTATGAAAATGTGTACAAATTTGTGTGATTTTTGTTTTTTAATTATTATTATTAAATTTTTTTTTTTCAGTACTGCAAAATGACAAAGTTGGATTAGAAACATTGAACGGCTTGGTATGGTATCAAAAAGAAGATACCATTATAAAGTCAAAAAGTTGGTGGAAAAAAATACGCCAAAGAAGTTGATAAGGAATCGTATTCATATTATATGATTTTGGAAAGAAATATTTAATATATAATATGTTTGAATTGGCATGCAGATCAGATTCATACTCTGTAGACACTATGATTAATTCATATTCGTGTGGCTAGAAAAATGATGATACTCTGTACAACTCTACGTGCCAAGACATTTTAATGTATGCATTCATATGAATATCTTCCATGCGTTCACAGCTAGCCATGAATTAATTATGGTAATGGTATCAAAAAAGCAAGAAGATTCCAGACAAAATTAATATAAGGAATCGTGTCAATTCATGGATAATCTATTTTGTTATTAGGGTTTTAAGTCGCTGATCAGTTCACACTTGATAATATTCTTCAAAACTTTCTTATATGTCAAAAGATGTCAATCATTTTTGCCTGCAAATTGTAACCATGCTAGCCATTATTAATTTATTTGGATTTGGTTACATATGTACTTCATTGTTCTTACATTCTTCATTAATTAATTATTTTTTTTGTTATTATTAATATTAATATTGTGATCAAACAACACAACATAACATAACATGGATTCTAAATCAGATTATCACAAGAGGATTAGGAAGAGTAAGGGCGAGGGTGGATGTGCCCTAAGTTACGCGTTGGAATATTAATGGTTTGATTTTTATAAATTATATCATGCCACTGAAACGCACCAACCAAAGACAAATTCTTAATTAGAACTATCGAATCATTCTGACACGTGATATGTGTAGTAAATTTTCTCTCACATTGTCATAATTATTTTTATAATTAATTAATTTTAAATTGAATATATATATATATATATATATTATTAAATAAGTATAAAAATGATGTACAGGGTAGCATGGGGATATCCATCAAGCAGAGGTCTCTACATATGTAAGAGATAAGGATTGATCTCCTTTGGAAAAGTTATACAGCCATTATTAATTAATTTAATGTTAAAAAATATTATTGCCCATTTGTACAAATAAAATAATCATAAATAAATATGTATTTTAACTATTGCTTGAAAATGGCAATACTGTAAGGATATATCAACCGAAATATACCTCAAATGTCTTGCTTAAAATAGTCACCAAATAAATTAAAGCATTTTTCTTTTTTTATTGTATAATTTATTTTTCTTTCAAATTCAGTGTGAGTGGGGTTTGAGCACAAATCTTTTTGCGGTTTAAATGAAATTTAAATTAAAAATTGAACCGATACTTATTTATTTGATTTTTTTTTAAACCGACAAATTTTGAAACCGATCCAAATTGTTGTTTTGGATACGCCTACCCTTATGTACAATAAACACTTATTATTTATTTATTTCTTTCTTATAATTAATAAGTTTATAACATAAAAATTATAATATTTTAAGTTCAAACTTATGTGAAAAAAAAAAAGGCATAGAAATGATGGTAAACAATGTAAATTTAGACTATGTTTGGTTGGAATAATAAAAATGAATAAGGCCAGTAAGAACGAAGAGAGAAACAAGATGAAATAAATTTTTTATTGTTTGGTTGTAACATAAAATTATCAATGGAAAGGAATTTAATATTTTTTGTTTGGATAAAAATATCTTTTTTTTGTAAAAATATAATAGTTTATATATTTGATAATTAAAAATGAAATTCAATTGATATTTAAATTCAATTCAATTTTATTTTTGAATATGAACTAATTGAATCTTACAAATTTAATAGTTAATTTTATTAATAGATATTTAAACTTTTACCATATAAATATATCTTTTGATTAAAAAAATTATACATATAGAAAAATATTTTATATTTTGAATTCATTTCTTATTTTTATTCAAACTTTATAATTAAATTATATATGACTTTTCATGAACACAATCTAACATTGAATTTGTATATCTAAGTCCTTTCAATTTTTAATAATATTTTTTTAAAAAAAAGTTTTATTACAACTACCAACAATATTACTTTTTTTATTTATTTTATTTAGTAGTCACTCTATCTTTACAAAAATTAAAAAAAAAAAATATGTGATTACATCAATAATTATTTCTCTTATAATAAAGATTAAAATTATCAAATAAAGATGGCTAATTGTAAAAATTACAATAAATATGAGATAATAAAAAAATTATAAATTGATATAAAGAATAAAACATGTGAAAAAAAAAATTATATATATAATAAGAATAATAACAACATAACGTTGAATTTATAATTAAAATTAAATACTAATAATTATAGGGAAGGATGAGTCCCTTAATTTTACACAATGTTTTACGGTATTTTTTTAAATTAGACGGAGTTAATGACATAAATTATTAATAATATATAATTAATTAATGTATATACTCCCTCCTCTCTTTCTAAGGTTTTCTTCTTCATAATTTTCCCCAATTTGTTTTCTCCTCTTCGTTATCTTTTTCTTCTCCTTACTAAGCTCTTCTTAACATTATTTTCTACCACCCCCGCAAACCTTTTTATTATTATTATTATTAATTAAAGAAAGCATTAGAATCATGTACGATATCTCTCCAACATAGTAAACAAACTAAAATGAACTAAATTACTAGATGAGATGGGCATTATTATATCATATTTAATGAGTTATTAAAAATTACATTTTATTCTCAAAAATTATTGTGCATATTTGTCTCTCATATTTCTTCTAATTAACAACAAAATTTGATTGCTTAAGAGTTTTGATTGGTTTCTTCAATATTAATTTTTAGATTCTCCAGCTAAGGAGGAAGACGAAATAATGGTTGAGTGAAAAAGAAGATAAAGTAATTAGAAGAGAGAAATCAATTAATTAATTATTATTAAATATTCAAGTCATTAACTCTATTTAATTTTAATTATCAATAAGTTTTTAATCTAAAATTTAAAAAAAAATTATATAAAATTAAGGACTTTATTTATATACGTAAGTATATGCCTGGTTAGTAAATGTATTTTTGTAATAATGATTTAGGGGGTGCAAAAGAAATTGGGCTTATATATATATATATATATATATTTTATATATATTATCAAATGCATGTAGATGATAGTTTGGTGGAATGGGGACAGAGGTAGGAATTAAGGTGGATTTATGAGAATTTTATCTTCATAATTTCAGCAATATAATTTCATTACCATGTATTGTGTTGTGTTTTAATAAAAAAAAAATATTTATATTAATTATATAAAATTAATTTTTCGTAATTTTATTAGAGAAATTTAAATGTTATCATTTTTTTTTTGTAATTTTATTAGAGAGATTTAGATGTTATCATGTTTATTAGTAAAGTTATTCATTGAAAATAAAATTATAATGGTTATGAATCATTGACTTTGGACATAATTTTTGTCGGAAGAAAGTCGGTAAATGTGAAATATGGGCAATAGTCCTTGGGTATAATGTCTCTAAGGCACGCTTGAATTAAATTACATATAATTACATTAAATGTAAAATTTTGTATAACTGAATGAATAGTGACTACTTATCTAAGACCCTGATTAGATTTTGTCGTAGTTACGAAGGGAAGTAGTTGGAGTTGAAATTTTTTTTGGAAGTGTTTTAAGTTTTATAATTACAGGATTTATAATTGGGTTAAGTTAAAAATGTAGAGGAAACTCTACCAAAGTTTTTATAAAATTAGGGGACTTACCCCTAATCCCCCTCCAATAATTATAAATTAATTTGTTTATAAAATTATAATAAAAAGATGTTAGAATTTATAAATTAAACAATATTACACTAATAATTTAAGTTAATTTTAAATAATAGTATATATTATTTTTACAAATAATACAATAATTAATTAAAAATATATTAAATTAGTTAAAATTTAATAATATATATAAAAAGACAAAATTAAAAATAATTTCTAAAAAAAAGAAAAAAATTCTTATTTACTCTTTCTTTTGTTCAACTAATTAAAAAAAATTCGGATTTCTTTCCTCCCTTTCGAAACTTTAAATCAAACACACAATTACATATTGATGTTGTCACATACCAAAGGTTTTGTATGAAAGGAAAATTTCAAAAAAATAACTTTATTTTACTCTCTCTTTGTATTTATGACTAACTATAAAATTATTCGCACCAAATAAATCAATTTCACAAAATTTTTGATAAATTTTTGGTTGATTTTAATATAAATATGTGCATGAAATTTACTATGGTTAATGTTAAAATTTATTTGAGTTGTATATGACATTAATTGTTAAATATTGTTCGTTAAAACACCGAACAAAGTATGAAAACAAATGAGTTATAGTAAAAAAATTGAATTGGAAGTTCAATGATTGAACAATTGTGAAAATTGTATTAAAATAGGAGCTCGTGCACTTGGTCGAGTGCTGATAACCATTTTTTTAATTTCTATTATTAATTTAAAATTTGTATTAAGGAGTTTTTTTTGAATTTGTAGTAATTTAAATTTTGCATTAAGTAATTTTTTTTTTAATTTGTAGTAATTCAAAATTTGCATTAAATAAAAAAAAATTAAATTTTTTAAATTTGTAGTAATTTAAAATTTACATAAGTAAAATTTTTTATTAATTAATTTTTTTTGAATTTGTAGTAATTTAAACTCTGTATTAAGTAATTTTTTTATTAATTAATTTGTTTTGAATTTGTACTAATTTAAATTTTGCATTAATTAATATTTTTATTAATTTTTTTTGAATTTGTACTAATTTAAATTTTGCATTAAGTAATGTTTTTATTAATTTTTTTTGAATTTGTTCTAATTTAAAATTTTTCCTAAATAAAAGTAAATTTGTTAAAAAATTTAAATAAATATAAATTATTTTGTTACTTTTCATGTATAACTGAGGTTGAACTAGTAAGTGATTGTCACGGAGGAGTATGAGTTATAATATCAAACGGTTTTGAGTTATATCGTAGTGAAAAAGTTCGACTCTTACCTGTTCCAAATAACATCAAGTTCTAACAATAATTATTACACATGATAAATGATTGCACTCAGATTAATCAAGCGGAATTCATTATCTACATTAGAATGAGTTTCAAACACAGTGATACCAGAGTTGTTATAGACGTGGATATTGTAGATGAATCTGTTGTATATGTTTTTGTAAGCAGTATTATGTTTATGAAGTATAGACATCTTAGTCTGCTATACATCACTATAGAGCGGATAGTTGTTAATTATTGCGGGGTATCTTATACTCCTTCTTTATAGCTGACAAATCGAAAGTCCACTTACACCATTTGTTTCTTCTTGGGGGAGTAATCAATTCAACCATGATCAATATTGTTCATCGATTCACGTAAATGTTATAGAGTCTTTGCCAAAACATCATGAATATCCTACAATTCACGGGAGATACTCTCCGTATCGATACAATGAGGACCATATACATAATTATTTTAATAGTCAACTGTATATAAAAGGTAAAGGCGTTGGCATTCTTAACAATACAATCAAAAACCCTGGTAAGAATTATTGTGACGAGAATACCAATGTAATGATGGACTTGGGATATGGACCGAGTCAGAGAAATTAGTGTGCACCAAAAATAAAACCAATACTCTTAAAAATACATATAGTGGTGTGAGTAAGAATCATTCTCACAGAGAGTATCTAGCCTAGTTTTATTGTACGTAAACAAGGATGGAGGGTTTTGAGTATAACGAAAATAATTTTAAGAAAAATAACTAAGGAACAATTCAAATTGACATATTAAAATTAATCACAAGAACAAACCTTGGTCTAAGTCAACATCTACCATCAAAATTTTACAACTGATCATTGATACAACTATATATCAATTAACACTTTTGATATTCATTGTTGGAATTATTTTCATATCTCTCCTTAGTCATAATTAATTAGAAAACAAACGATCTGATTAACCCTAACTGCTAAACAACCTAAAACAAGCACTAAAGGTTTAATCTAGTAACAATCTTAAGAATTAAAGAGATCGATGAAGCTAAACAACACAAGCACAAGCGGTTGCATTTAATTTAGTTGAGCATTTTTCCTAAGACCTAATAATTTTTGACGCAGCAAGTTATTAAATCTTAGTTACTTCACAAATTATAGGGGTCAAATAATTACGGAATTAATTTCTAACCTAACAGTAAATTACAATGAATAATAAACTAATAGGTCTCCGAGTAATTAAACAAGACAATTATGAAAATAAGCATAGAAGAACATCCAATACTCAAGCATAAATTAATCAATAAAAACAAATTAGATCTCACAATTTTATTAATTCTGAAGCTTCTGTTTTCTTTGACTAATTATAAAAGCTTAACCACACAAGGCCATAATGAAACTCGTAGGAGATATTAGAGAAAAAAGAGGAGAGAGAAGCATTTATCAAGTCTGATCCTTTTCTCCCCTTTTTACACGTTATTTATTTGCCTTCCAAGCCTCAAAAGTCCTTAAAAATATTCTAAACATTATCCTAAAATAATAATCTCTAAATCTGACTAATTAAGGAAAATACTAAAGTTTCAATATAACTAGGAAAGTGGTGATTTATTGAGGAAAATATTAAAATGAAATCAAGTTCTAATATTAGGAAGGTGGTGATTTCAACTAGAATTTTCGTACACCAAATTTGGAAACTTCAAAAAATAAACCGCATTAAATCCATATTTTAGAATTGCAAGTTAAGGGATGTTCCAGAACGACAACAATACAGGTGTTGTAAATTTAAACTCAATTTCGACCTTGATGTAACCTGTATACCTTAAAACTCAAAACATGAAAGTTGTAGGGATTTTTCTTAGAGTTCTATAACATCTTGAATCATCTCAATCAAAGCTTAGATAAGAGAGTTACACCTAGATTACAAAGCAATGTTGAAACTGTCCAAAATCGCCCAATTAATTTCGTTTTGCACTTAATGCCTTTATTTGTGTCCTAAATAAATAAAAAAGATTAATGAGTACATTTAGACATCAATTAAATATAAAAGACTAAACATTAATGGAAACAAATATGACATTTTGAATTCTCATCAAAAGCATATCAATGGGATGTCAAGAGAATATGTCAAGCCCATCAAGTTCTCATTATTTGCCATCAATTCTACCATCGATTTCTCTGCCGTTAGATGCATTGTTTAGTTTTGCTTTCAATACCATATGTGTTGGCTAGATATTCAATTCGAAGAAAGAGCTACGAGATATATTAGGTATGATGGCTTTAAAGAATCTTTTTCAGTTTAAAGTTACCAAGTCCTCATTAGACCGGTTTAAGGCAAAATATGGGTTGACGGACAAAAATGGAGAATTCAAACAACTAACATAGATGAAAATGACGAATATATGTCTGTTAAATGAATTGAAACATTTCATATTTGTCGAAGCAATCAGCCACAGGCGGGCTATTGTTAAGCAAACAATCGATTTATTAGTGAATATATAATGGATAAATTTCAAGATTCTAGTAGGATTTACACTACAATAAACATTCGAAATGATGTACACTGAGAGTTTAGAGTGGTTGTGTCCTACTGTAAGGCCTAGCTAACCAGGTAAAAGGTATGTGTATTGGCATGCAGGGATCCATTCGAGTCGTTTAAATTACTCTTACATTTTTGCCATGTTTTAGAAGACAAAAACCCGAGTACAATAACGTACATAGAAATAGACGAGAACGACCATTTTTTGTACCTCTTCATGGCGCTTGATGCTTCTATGCGTGGTTTTCTTTCATCAATTCATTTCGTGATTATTGTTAATGGTACTTTTTTAAAGGGTACATACCGAGAGACCATATTTGTTGCAGTCACTCTTGATGGAAATGACTAGATTTATCTTGTTGTATTTGGAGTGGGAGACTTTGAAAATGATGCATCATGGAAACAGTTCTTAGTGAAACTATGAGATGCATATGGACTAATGTTCGATTTGATGTTTGTGTCAAACTAACATGATAGCATACTTAAAAGAGTAAGGAAAGTATTTCCTAACTCATACCATAATTTATAATCCTACCATATTGAAGAAAACCTTAAATCAAAATATAAGCTAAAAGACTAGAAGAAATACATTTTCCTTATAGGGCATTATATTGTTGCGAAAGTATATATATTCAGCGAGTTTGAAAAAAACATGGACAAATTGAGGTCAATACACCCTTATATTGTGGATTATTTAGAAAACAATATGGGGTTTCATAGGATGTACTTACTCTTCCAATTGTGGCCTTAGCAGATTGAATATCGTCAGTGTTGCAGCATTGATTTTTCGAAAGGAAAGAAGAAATTATAAAATTTGATGAAGGCACCTTGACAGAAACAACAGCTGATAAAGTTAAAGATACGCATCTCTTACATTTTTAGTCCTCGTTTCTCGTAACGAGTTTAAAGTAAAAGGCAGAGGAGAATATGTTATGATCTATCTGACCACAAAAGCGTGTCAATGTAGGTGCTAACTTGCAACAACATGCATTAGCTACTATTAGATATGTCAGAGGCCAAAATGGAGATTTTTATTTAATATACTATATGAATAGCACAATCATGGTAACATATGCTAAGCAGATTCATCCAATTGAAGATCAAATTTTTTGGGACGTTTTTCAGGAAATATAGTCCATTGTTATCAAACCGCCAATAGGCCACATTCCTATTGGTCATGTTACGCCTTGAACCTGAGGTTTACCTATGACAACCGCCACAAATTCTCATAATAGACCCTATATACCCAGAATGTATTGAAGTACTAATATGTAGCCCAAGAGTTGGGGTAAATTGGATTTCTAAACTTAATTTAACAAATTATCGAATTTACTTCAATTTAACCACACAAACAAATTTAAGCTTATGAAAGTAAAGAGATTAAGGAAAGAAAGATTGAACACCTTAAATTTATAGTAGTTCGGCTTAACGTCGCCTACGTCCACTCCTTTAATTTCCACTTGAAGAATTCACTATCAACAAGTCTTAAGACTCAAAGACTCAAATTACAACCAAGGAGATTTTTTATACTTCTTCTAACCTTACAAGTAATTCTCTCTCAATCGCTTACTATCACTCAAATCCCAAGTGAAAGAACCCTTCTTCCATTCTTTTACAAATAAGAAAATGTATAGAGTACGAAATACACCTTCAAATGATTCTCAAACTAGTGAGAATATTACAAGATATAGGAACAAAGTGTGTAAAGTGTGTTTATAGCACTTTGTAAGCTTAAAGTATGATTTTTTAGAATAAAACAAGTTTGAATGCACTTAGATTGAGAGAAAAACATTCAAAGTACTGTTTGATTTGAATAGCATTTGTATTTATAATTGGAAATCAAAAACTAGTCATTAAAGTTCAAGATGTTTAATTTTTGGACAAAATCGGTAGACGTTTTTCAGAAACGGTCGACCTTTCTCTTGGAAAAACGTTCAATCGTTTGTGAACAGTGCCCAAACTAGTTGACCTTTGTGAAAAGGGGTTAATCGGATTGCTATAATACCCGCTACAGTATTTGATTTCATTGTTTAAAAAATCTTACAATTTAGTCCAGAAAATCTTGTATTTCAGTCCTTTTTTTCGTTTTGAAAAAATACAGTTTAGTTCATATTTCAAGTTTCAAAAATATATCTCTGAGTGCAAAATGATTAAGCTCACAAATATACTATAATTGCACATATACAAGCTTATTTCTAAAATTTAAAAAATAAACCCTTAGCTTTTATCTTCTTCAACTTGAATCCATGGTGCTTCCTTATTCATTTGCTTAGTTGAATTAACATATTTTTTATCATCAAAATATGAGTGCATGAGTTTGTGTGACACCAAGGTCAACAATTTCTCCATTTTTTATGATGACAAAATGTTTGATTCAAATAAGAATTTTCTTAAAAAAAGAAGACATGCTCTCCTTTTGATTTTGAATGAAATTCTCCTTATAAAAACATATTATAAGCAAAGAAAAAGAAGCACTTCTATATATATTTTATCATATCATCCACACATGTTCCAAGTACTACTTTTTATCACATATAAGAATTACAAAAATAACTTTTCACTTATGTATAGATGTAATTCACCCCTTATCACTCATAATCATCCACACATGCTCTAAGTGTTCATAATCAAAGTATCAATAATATTATTGATGTATGTTTTCTGATCAATAAATATACCAACAATAATATCATTAAGCTTTATATACCAAGTTAACATCAATATTTTCATTTATTATAAAGCTCTATATACCAAGTTAACGATCAACAAATATAATACCATCAAGACTTCAAGCTTCAAATTTCTATATTTCTCCCTCTTTGGCATCATCAAAAAGAGTCATTGGATATATCAAGCAATATGATAAACAACATATATAATACCAAGATTTAATCATATACTGAAGCATCAACAAGTATACCACTTAGGTCCATTCCACATCAGAAGTTTCATTCCACATCAAAAGATTCATTCCTCAACAAGTAGTTCAAACAAGAGAAATAATAAGCTAAACAGAAATTCAAAGTTCAAACCACAATGGTCAAAGTGAAAATAAGTACAAACCATAATAACTTCAAGGTTATAGTTTCATAAAAGACATAAACGTAAAAGATGCATGGAAATGATAATGTGTCCAATGGTCAGGGAGGAGATGCACTGGGTTGAGTGCAAAGAAGGCGTAAAATTCTCGGATACCATATCATTCTACAAATGAAAGACATCTTCCTGTAAGAGAGAGAGTTGAGTGTGCATGGATTCCATGGAGAATGACTCAAGTGCATTAGGAACTTGATCAGGAGATGAAGAGGTTCTAGTTTGGCTTTGCTGTAGCTCATCTTTTTTAACCTACTGATCAGTGTTTAGTTGTTTATACCACCATCTGAGTAAGGGTGGTAAAGGTAAAAGAGTTTTTGGTTGACACTGAAAAGAACTCTTCTCCATTAAGTGAGACACCAAATTGCTTAAAGATGAAAGTTAAGAGTTGTCCATAATAAAGTGTCGATGTCGTATGTCGAACTATCTTTGCTAAATGATGTATGATCACAAAGCTCACTCTGACATAATTATTTGACAATATGGCCCATACGAGAAACTTCTCCATATTCCAGATGTCAGCTTTATGGCCCCATTTTGGTAAAAAGATTATGGAGATGATATAAGCTAAAACTTTGCTCCTAAGCGATAATGTTAAGTTTAACGGTGTGAACCCTTTAGGTGGCGCAAGATCAGAATCACCAATAACACGATAGACCTCACTTCTATTTAGTTTTAAGACATTCACAAAATCCGTTGAGCTATAAAATTTGATTCCATTATCGGGTATTCCAAGCAAAGCACTCAATCTATGGCGATTTAGAGTTATTTTAACTCATTTGACCTTAGAGGTAACTGTACAATTTTAGAATCATATTTGAGATTATTATAAAACAACCTCATCAGTGTTGGATGCACATCCTCTCTAAGACTAATCAAGTGATCCCATCTTTACTCTTTCAAGTTATTGCTCAAGTTAAGGGTACAAACAACCTTAGAATCAATCAATCTACTCGGATTTATTGCACGTTTACTAATTGAATTTTCAAATGACCTAGCTTGAGAAACAGAATCAAAGAGGAAATTATCACAGCTTGATTGTTTACGTACCTCACTTGGATTGGCAATGAATGAAACAATGAGCCCTTCATGCTCTGTTTCCGTGAGTAGCAGAAGTGCGACACATAAAATCAACTTTCGGGCACGCGACCGCTGCAGAGGAGCCTTGCCCATCTTCATGAACTTGCGAAATAGGCTACAAATTGATCTGGACATGCACACATACATGTTTCGGCTTTCAAAAATTATGTTCTGTTTAAAATTCAAAAACAAAGATGAGATGTTTCACATTTGGCTCTGCAATTCGGGACAGCAACAAGCTTGCTTCCTTAGGTGGTCCACTCGTCAGAGTGATGAAACTGGTTCCGGCTTGTTTAGGATCCGCAAGCTTCGGTCTGAGCTTCAACAAACTCACCAAGCTTTCTCTTTCTATGGTTTCCTCTTCTCTCTTTTGTTCATGCTTTGGTTCACAACCCAGCTTGCTTCTCTCTTCAATCTTTGCTTTAATTCACAACCAAACAACCTAAGATTGTTTCACCAAGCAATCTCACGGTTAAAGAAGAAGAAGCTTTTTGTTTTCATAAAAAATAGAGAAGAAGAAAAACACTCTTTTAAAAATAGAGAAGTATATTTTAAATAACATTACGTATTCTGTATTTATAAATTTTACACTTAAGTTTTGTTTCATTTTTTCACCGATGCCACCTATGCTAATTAACCGACTTACATCTCCAAAATATCAAAATGAAATCAATGCAAAACGTGAGTCATGGTTTAGGTCGGCTGTATACATTGATTATTCTTAATCAAATGCATGCATTACAAGAATACACATATACATTAATACATTAATAATATAATATATATACATTAATCAAATTAACATATATATACTTATATTAAAAAGAGAGAGAGAGAGAGACAATTGCATATATATATACACACACACATACACATTACTTTAATATATATATATATATATTTATATATACACATATATTAATAAATATCTTACATATATACATATATATAT
>JAXCLQ010000006.1:14437582-14448238 GCA_035584115.1 Cedrela odorata | reverse complement strand
CAGGACATCCATTGCATATTATAATAATTTTCAGAATTAAAATTTTAAATAGTCAAATGAAAACAGAATAATATGCAATGATGCATACAGATTTCGGGTCAGATATCAGACCGCCCTTTATCCCCTACTTCTCACATGTACCGGTACCTTCACATAACACAAATCAGAATACATAAACTTCTCCCCTTATGTCTCCTGGCTATGGTTAAGTAAAAATTAAAGTAATGGTTAATATACTACCATAAATATAGAAAATAAAAATAAAACACAATTCAAAGCACAATGGCCTCCTCTTGACCTCAAAACAATATCTCAACAACTCCTCCTCAACAATGTACAAATATAACTCAAAGCATATCTCATTTTCTATATAAAACAAAATGTAAATCAATTTATACATAACTATTCCTTATTTCGGAAAACATTAAGTTTTATAAAAAAATTAAAAGAGTGAAAAACATGTAAGAATCCACTCACAGGTGTTGCCAAAAACGGAACAGAAGCTCGATCACTAGGGGCTGGATGATCGCTCCCTCGGCATATCTATAACACATTTATATTAATTATTAATATAATAATTTAAGTATACATACTTACAATTTAACTACGTCATTGATGTACAATAAGGTTTCCCCCCCCCCTATTTTTTAATTCTATTTTCTTCTATAATCAAAATCTAACGATTAATAATCAAAGTGTCAATTATATTTAATTCACTCTTACTAACTAATTCTGCATGATAACACATTATTTCAAAATTTAAATTCAGTGTAACAATACAATCACTATTCATATTTTCCGACAAAATCTAATTTCACTTAATTTAACAACTAATCGGTTTAATTCTAGCCTAAAACAAGTATAATCTACAAAAATTGTCTGTGATGAACAGTATTTTTCGGCGTGAACAGTATTTTTGGTATGAATAGTAATTTTTGGCATGAACAGTTCCCCGTCATGAACAGTAAATTATTTAAAAATGCATAAATACGACAATAACAAAGTTAAGAACCATACCGAAATGTCAATTTAGCCCTAAGACGTTCGGATTGCAAGAAATTTTAAAAATTTCAAATTTGTAAATAGTAGCACTATTCTTTTTCGGCTCAATCGTTAACCGAATCGCTCAAACGAAGCTTCTCGAGTGTAGCCCGTGTCGTATACGTGTGATTTGTAGCAAGAAACGGAAGTTTAATCGGTTGAAAATGGAGTAATTTGAAGGAAATTAAAAAAATTAAAAAAAATAAAACAAAACGTAAGTGCTGGAAAGAGAGGAGAAGATGGCCTGGGTTGGTTCTCAGCCAGCCTTTTAATTGAAATAAAATTTCATAAAATTACCATTTTGCCCTTAGAAAAATTTAAAAAGAAATTAAATAATAAGGGCAAATATGTTATTTAAAAATTTTCTATATTCTAGGCTTCAATTCTCTCTCGTCTGACCTCGGATTTAACTCAAATTTAATTCATATCAATCCTTATCAAGTCTTCTTTCTGTAGAACTAAATCGTCTACCAATAGAAATTTTTTATCAATGCCAATTTTTATTTTAAGGTCGGGTACATGAATAGAGTTTTAAGAAATTTTTCTAAACTTAATAAATTATTATTAAATCACTCCCAATAGCTAAGTAAACATTAATACAAAATTATTTACTTGATTTTCATTACCCCGATATAATTTATAAAATGACCAAATTACCCTTGATATGTAAAATGACTAAAATACTCATAATTTAAATTTTAGGGTATTACACATGCCCTAAGCGCAAGGCATGACCACATGCCGCGCTAACAACTAGCGCCCTCCACCCAATGCATGCCACTCGCACCTAGAGAGCGCCCCCCGCCCAGCCCTTACACATGGCTGCTACCGCCCTACCCCTCTACCCCCACCTACGGTCGCCTCCCACCACTCACATTAATCTTAAATTTTGTTGAAAATCTTAAATGCCTGACAAATATATTTATAAATTAGTATCACAACATGCCATTTTAATTTTTTTAACAATAAAATTAAAATTTTTTAACAATAAAATAAATAAATTGACATTTTTTCTTACTTGCTAAAAATAGTTCAGTCACCGAAATTTTTAAAAATGTTATTGGGAATAAAGTGTGTTATTTTAATTTTTTACTTAAGCATAAATCGTTTATGAAGGTAAAATTGTATAAATTTTGTGAAATTTATTTATTTGGGAAGAATAATTTGAGATTGGTCATAAGAAGTTGTAAAATAATATTTAAGATTATTTTCAAAAAAAATTATTATTAAATTAATTAAAGTACGAAAAGAGCACCCCACGCGTCATGGGTGTTATCAGTTGGAGCAATAAATGAATGTCACAATTAATTGTCAAACCTAATTAAATAAGATGGTGTCTAATTTGACTATATATATTACATTACATAACGATAAGAAAACAAATTTAATATTGATTAGGACAAAATCTTCTTCTTCTTCTTCTTCTTCTTCTTCTTCTTCTTGTGAATGTGAAGCCAAATGCCATAAATAAATCATTTTCTCATATTGTCTGTCGTGTAATTTTGTCAATGAGACAAGAAATAAGAGTCATAAAATCAACTAGGCCTCTGCAAATGAAATTTATAAAATTAATATCGTTTAAGGATGATAGTAAAGTAGGTCAACATATTTGGCATTAGTCTACTCCCCCTTCATCTTTCCATGTTACTTAACAGAAGACAATTTTAAGCTTTGATTAGTAAGGTAGTATTATAATTTTTGAAATTATTTTTGTTGTGAGGTGTAAGTATTAAATATTAAATATTAATAAATACATAAATTTTATAATAATAAAAATAATAATTATTATTTTATTAAATATTTTTTTATTTATTTTTAAATTATAGTAAAAATGACACAATTTCAAATAAACAAAGCATTAAAATATTATTAGGAAATCAAAATTTGATGATGGCAATCTAGAGCTACAATATTATTTATAATTGAAGTGCATAATTAAATAGTAAAACATTGTACTACTACTATTCCTGGTATTATATTTTCTCTCTCCCACCTGATGTTGCAGGGATATCTCTATAAAAAATAGTTTAATATAATTAAAGTAAGTTAAAACAATATCTCACCTAATTGTGAACGTCGTTAAGTAACAGAGCAGAGTCTTGTTGTGAATGTGATGGAACAAATGATATATCATGAATGGAACTACCGGTTTGTGACTTGTATAGTTCATAATTATCATTCATTTATATTTATAGTTTAAATTTTAAACCTTTTCTGTTTAAGATTAATTATAATAATTTTAGATAAAAATATTATTTTATATTATAACTTAAAATTTTAAAGTTAAAATTTTTACGTTTAATTATAATTTTTTTATGAAAATCTTGAAAAAAAATAGTTAAAAATTAATTTATAGGTGGTTCGGTACTAATTTATTTATTTTTATTATAATTTTTTATTTAAATTTTAAGATTAAGGAGAAAATTATCGAAAAAAATGATAAAATTATGACAAAATTAATATTTATTATATGAAAAATATTATTTTCTCTATGAAATTATTGTTTATATGACCAAAAAAAATATTTATTAAATAAAAATTATTATTTTTTTAATAAAAAATACTATTTCTTCAATAAAAATATTATTATTTAAAAATTAAGAAGATTTTTATTTAAAATTATTATAATTACCTACAAATAAAAATTTTTAAAAAATTTAGCCCTAAAGATAAATGGGAAGCCTTTTTAAACTACAGATATCAAAAACCGCCGGAACAAAGATTAAATTTTTGACAATCCCAAAAAATTAAATTAAATTAAATTAAATATCTGTTGCCGCGTGTAAACGGTGGGGGAATCTGAAAAAGCCACAAAAGCATCTGCGATTATAATTATTCAAAACAGGTCATACAATACAAATCCATAATAAACGATCCAAATTACAGAGCAGAAACAGAGTCCATCAACCATGGAATTCCCCTTCGGCCGCCACACTCACCAACACCACCACCAAAGAGACGATCAAGAACACGACGAACGCCATGAACGACCACCACCTCACTACTCTCAGCCCCCGCCACCGCCGTATTTTCAACAAAATGAGTTTGCACCCCCTCCACCAGGCTACCGCCCACCAGAATATTACCAAGAAACTGAATTTGCACGTCCACGACCGCCGTATCATCAAGAAACTGACTTTGCATCGCCGCCTCCGCAGGTGACCCACTTGCATCACTCAAGTGGCAAACCCGAATTCAGCTCGGTCAACTACCATCAACCACCAGCACCAACGCAAGTGAGCCATGTTTCTCATTCGTTCAGTCAAAATGATGAATTTTCTGAACCAACTGAGACTTCCCATCATTCTTTCAAGCCCCATTTGCCATCTTTTCTTCACCATCACTCTAGCTCTGGTTCTGGATCTGATCTATCTGGCAGGCCTACCTGCAGAGTTTTCAGCAAGGCTGAGCCTAATTTCTCACTCACCATTAGAGATAACAAGGTGATTCTTGCGCCATCTGACCCATCTGATGAGTTCCAGGTATGTATTCCATTTGATCGTTTATTTTATTATTAATTTCTTCCCCGTTAGATTTTTTTTTTTGGATAAATTGACTGTTTTCAACTATTACAATTTTTGTTTTCTTGTGGTCTCTTTGGCTTACAGTTCTTGTTGTTGTGCATGACAAGTACTTGACTTGATTTTGTGCTTCTGTGTTTTCTTTTACCCACTTGTGATTTATAATAATTTAGCTTGCTTTGCCATTAAAACTACTGATTTATTTTTCTGGGTTTTGTGTATTTGTTGTAATTGGTTTGGTTGTTGTAGCATTGGTACAAAGATCAGAAGTACAGCACTAGAGTGAAGGATGAGGAGGGCTTTCCCTGCTTTGCTCTGGTTAATAAAGCTACTGGTCAAGCTATGAAGCACTCTGTTGGAGCCACTCATCCTGTAAGATTTCCATGAGATTTCTAACTGAAATTTTCTTCTGCAAAATTATGAGTTTTTCTCCTTCCATTTCACACCTGTGTTAAATGTGACTGCTAATATGTCTTCTTTTTTTCTTTTTTTTTCTTTTTTTACATGGTTTCAGTATTAACTTAGAAAATATATAATATATTATTAATATTAAGTCATTGTTGATTTATCCGGTGCCGATTCTCCGACTAGAGTTATATTTGCGTCTCACACTACTAAAAGGAAAATTTTCAAGGTGTATGTGATTTGTACCTTCTACAATTTAGGATAATTAATTGATCCATATGGACTGTTTTTTTGCTTTGTCCTTCTTCTAAGGCTGCCCTATGCTGGCTATCCTTTAGGAACTGATAGGATTTTGGAATTTTGGAATTGGGGGCATGGGAGAGGACTTGGATTTTATGAATTAGCGGTTATAATGTTGGACAAAGCAAATGGATGTTTTCAATGCTCGTTTTCTCTGTATTTTTCTTTTTGTCCTGTGACTCTGGCCATTTTTTTGTTTCTTGTTTTACTTTTTGGTTGTTTTATTTTTGGTACAGGGGAAACATTGCTCATTCTTATTAAGTTTATAAGAAATTCTTGTTAATTTCACATACTGATAACAATCAGCATGTACCGACTCAAATCAGTATTGCTGCTGCTGGGTTTATTTTGTTAGAAAGCTAGGATACTCTTGAATCTTAAGTTGATTTCTCAATTGCTTTAGGGAGTAGTGAGATTTCAATGTAAGTCATAGGAATAATGTGAAGTTATGGGTATCTCTGCGTAACAAAAAGAATTGTGGTCACAAACATCAATTGCAATCATAATATATAGCGTTTAAAAAGCAGTATGAATACCACTATCACATTTGACAGTTGTGAATCATAATGTACATAAGGAAGCCACATAACACTAGAGATTGAGTTAAAGGCATATAACAAGCAATTGCATTCAAGCAAAATTTCTGCAATTTATCACCTACAGGATGTTCTTGAAGAGCAGTTCGAATATGGGTAATATCTACACGACAACTGAGAAGAAATTCTTACTCATTTGAGGAGCAAACAATGCTATCTCTAGTTTGGATACTACATTTGACCAGAACAGATTTTCTTTTTGATAGCAAATCTTACTTGTTGGTTTTGATACTCTAGATATGCTGCCTTCATGATTTTGATCTGCATTCATTTTCTTTTTATTGCAAATAATAAATATGCAAATGCTAATTCTACAATAAAAATTTGTTTGCAGGTGCAACTGATACCTTATAATCCAGATGTTCTTGATGAGTCTGTTCTGTGGACAGAGAGCAGGGACTTGGGCGATAGTTACAGAACTATAAGGATGGTTAATAACATTCGCCTGAATGTAGATGCTTTTAATGGTGATAAGAAACACGGCGGTGTCCATGATGGGACTACTATTGTGCTTTGGGAATGGGCCAAGGGAGATAACCAGCGATGGAAGATCAACCCATACTGTAAGTTTCTCATCAAACAAATTACAAAGAATTGAAATCCTAACACATCTTTACCTCATTTCCAATTGCATCATTTGACATTTTTAACGCTGATATATAGTATCTCAATATAACAGAATCTAAATGTCTGTTGTTTAAGTGTCTCATAAACTAACAAAATTTGCCTTAGATTCTTCTTTTTTCCTACTTTTCAATTTTTTTTTTCCTTTTGATGTTTGTATATGCAGGATTTCCATGCATCGGTGCTGCCATCTCTAGAATACATATTGTGTTTGCTGAAGTATTAAGTCCGGAGGATTGTTGTTTGTTCATTATTGAGTGGTTTGTCTGTTTAGCAGGACTGTTGTTTATTCTCTTTTGTGTGAACTGAGGACCAGAGTTAATTCTCTCTATGTGTAGTTTGTGTTCTGCTTTTGGTATAAACATACGAGTGATGCGTGATTCAAATATAACTTCTACTCTATTTTCTCAACTCAGTATCTATTGTATGTAATTGTAGCTTATGTATGATAAGTAGCAATATCAAATATCTCCTGCACAGTGACTAAATACTTCCATTTTCTTTTTCGGGCACGTATAGGTTTTGCAATCTTTGGTAGGAAAAGAGCCCTAGTCTTGCACATTGCACAGAAAATTAACAAGACGATATTTTTCCAGAATCTGATGTGCTAATAATAATAGAACAACGTAGTTTATTCTCTCTCAGACGGTAATAGTACTCAGGGTATGTAAGTTTGTAACAACACTTGATGTTTATTGATTACATATTCGCCTATTACATTAATAACTAGTGATTTTATTCCGTTTTATGATAGCAGTGAATTAAAAACAATAAAAGCTGAATTCCAAACATATATTTAGTTGTTTAATGTGAATCAACATATTTTTCGCCTCCTCGTCCTCTCAGCATTAATCTTCAGGGTTTTCCACTATCGAGGATAAATCTTTGTGAAATCAATGTGTGAAGTGAAGATGAAAGTATAGATCAATATGCTTGAAACCTCTTGAAATTCAGGATTCCTCTGAGGATTTACTTACGATAATTTAAATTCCACTCACCACGTTTACTACAATATCCTGTGTCCATAACTCTTGTGCAATAAAATTTTATCATACATCTAATTACTGTTACAACCAGTCTCATTGTCCACAATTATAATTTTTTTCTTAAATACTATTTTTTCATAAATAAATCAATGATGATGATCACTTAATTCAGAAACTTCTTTAATTTTTAATATTCGTTGGTAGTAAACGAAGAGAAATAGTCGTCACATGAAAGCTGAATTTACTCTTCAGCTTCCACTTGCATTAATCCTGTAAGTGAACCCATATACCGGACGACCATTTTCATGCAGTCACTACATTTCGAGGTTCCAGCTCCGCCTCTCTTTCTTCGGACAATGATCTTGAACTGGTAAAAGCTTAAGAACTCACCCATTTCTATATAACACTTCTCGAAACTCCAGACTGCATGAAACAGACAGAATTCCCAAAACGATGGATTACAACCACGGCTACAACTCTAACAGAAACAGATACAATGATGATGACGACAATAAAAACAGAAGATCAAACAATCCACCACATCATGGCAGCAGTGGCGGCCGCCCTTCTTACGACCAGCCACCGTCATCTTATCTCGGAGACAGCGGCTACTCTGTGCATCGGCCATCTCAACACGGAGGAGGATACGGAGGTCATGCGCCATCTCAGCACGGAGGAGGATACGGAGGTCATCCTCTGTCATCTCAACATGGAGGAGAATACGGAGGGCACCTGCCATCTCAACACGGAAGAGGATACGGAGGGCATGCGCCATCTCAGCAAGGAGGAGGATATGGAGGGCATGCGCCATCTGAACACGGAGGAGGATACGGAAGGCATGAGCCATCTCAGGACGAAGGAGAATACGGAGGACATCCTCCTTCTCAACACGGAGGAGGATACGAAGGGCATCCTCCGTCATCTGATCACGGAGGAGGATACGGGAGGCGGCCTTCCCACCAATCTACAGGTTATGGAAAGGATGATAAGTACGCGACACCGGGGCAAGGAGGCTACGGGGGTGGATACAACTCTTCAGGTGGTGGCGGGTACGGTGGAGCACCGCTATCGTCGCATGGAGGATACAACTCCTACAGTGTTGGATACGGTGGAGCACCGCCGTCGTCGCATGGAAGACATAAAGATGATGACGAGGGTGGGAGTACTTGTAGGTCTAACAAACCTACTTATAAGGTTTACTGCAAGAAAGATTCTCATTACTCTCTGTCCGTTAAGCATAACACCGTGGTTCTTGCACGAGCTGATTCTTCTGATCCTCACCAGGTTCGCAATTGTGCTTCAATATATTCATGCCTATTTTCTACATCGTATGCAATTCATTGTTTATTTTGTTTTCGTTGCCGCTATTACAGCACTGGTATAAAGATGAAAAGTACAGCTCCAAAATGAAGGATGAAGAAGGCTTTCCCTGCTTTGCTCTGGTAAACAAAACTACTAACTTGGCCATGAAGCACAGCAAGGGCGGAGCCGAACCTGTAAGAAAATTTATAACTTTTTTTACCATGTAATTCAAAAACACAAAAGGAGACTAACAAAATTTTGTGTGCAGGTGCAACTGGAGCTTTATGATCCAAGTGTTATGGACGAGTCAATACTATGGACACAGAGCAAGGACTTGGGCGAGGGTTACAGAACGATAAGAATGGTGAATAATATTCGGCTGAATGTAGATGCTCTTCACGGCGACCAGAGAATCGAAGATGGCACGAAGATTGTTCTGTGGGAGTGGAACCAGGGAGGTAACCAGCTTTGGAAGATCGTCCGCTACTGTAAGTAATTTGTTTCTGTTTGATTGACAATTGAAAATGTATATATATTTCATTTAGATTTTTGATACATTGTGTTGTGATTGTTATATATATATATATATATATATATGCAGAATAAATCTTATGTTGGTTCTGTCATCTCTAGAATAGAAGCTGTATTCTGATGGCTCAAGTTCTGATAAACTGACGAGGAAGAGGAGGAATGCTGATTGTTTTCTATATTGTATGTAATAAAATGCTGAGGCCCTAAAGGAAATTGGGCCTTGGGCCTGACATTTGGATGTAGAAACGGAAGCGAAGGCCTTACAACCAACACTTGCTATCTACATATTTCAACAGTATTATTAGATCCCCGCTTCTATATATATATATATATATATATTGTGAAAGGTGGTATTAATTTATTTATTTTCTTTTATATTTACAATTTTATTCTTATATAAAATGATTAAAAGAGAAATAAATATTTAACAAATTATTATTTATTTGTATGTGATGAAATATTTAAGAGACATTGTTTATAAATAACTATTAAAACCTTAACTCTCATTCAAAAGTTGTGTAACATATAAAAATGTGAAAATAATAATAATAATAATAATAATAATAATTGGGATAAGATTACTTTTACTATTACATAGAATTGATTTACAGACAGAATATGACTGTAATGATAAATGAGAAGAAAAGAAGAGAGTGGGGGCCATCACTTTCTCCTAATCAAACCCTTAATTGCAGTATTTAGTTTATTAATGTAACTTGATAATTACATGTGAACTTGAACCAGTGTGTGTGTATGTATGTATGTATGTATGTTTGCATGTTAACAAGTAAAATGAGATAGAGCATACATTAATTTTGGATTTAAACGCGAATACCAACCATACCATTTCCTATGCTCTAATCTAAAACTAAAATTTCACCTATTAAGCAATAAATCAAATTTTCAAACAAAAATATTAATCCATTGATTAAACAACTAATTTAACACAACTTTTAACTCTGACATTATATTATTAGTTGGATAATACTACATCTCTACATTTACCATTAATAATAATAATTAACTAAAATCTAATTCAATTATAATTTAAATAAAAAATTAAAAAAAAAATTGGTTCAGTAATTTTGACAAGTAATTAAAATTTTCTTTAATGGTTTTTGCTTTTGGGTTGTGATCAGGACAGAGACACAACTATCACAATAATTGCTCATATGGGGTTGCTTTCTTTTATTGTTAAGTCTGTTAATTTTATGGTTAGGGCAGTTAGGTGTATTAATTTGAGTGAATTATTTTATTTTATTAAATAAAATAAATTATTATTATTATTATTATTATTATTATTATTATTATAAGACTGGAAAGATCTAATATCACACCCCACCACACACA
>JAXCLQ010000006.1:14398396-14413087 GCA_035584115.1 Cedrela odorata | reverse complement strand
TTTTTTTTATGTAAACAAGTGGTGCTATAATGACCTTTTCTATTGCAATAATGACAAATAATGGATGTTGTTACTTATTGTTAACTTTTACAAAGTAGTTTGCATAATACTTTTGTTTGATTCCTTATTTATATCCAAGTTCGACTTTATTAAATACTAATCTTTGACTACCTAAAAACTTATTCAATGATTCTTTTCCTAGTGTAAATTTAGCTAAGATTTATTTGAGAGAAACTATCTCACATTTTAAAATTTTATTTTCATCTTTTAACACATCAAGTTCATTAGACGAGCTAGATTCACTCTTAATTTCTAGTTCTTTAACTTTAAGTTTCAATGAGTCATTTTCCTTTAATACTATAGAGTTCTTTTTCTTTACTTCTTTATATTTTGTATATAAAACCTGAAAATCATTTCTAAATTCTTCATATAATACACTTAAGTCGTTATCTAATAGATCATTATTACTATTTGAATATGTATCATAATATGAAGAGTTCTGATCTAGAGATGTTATCTCATCTTCTTGTTTTCCCATGAAGTAGAAATTTACTCGCTCGGTTTTTGATGAAGAGGTGCTCTCTTCGCTAGATGGGTCATCCTATATCACTTTCATCATTTTCTTCTAATTCTTGTCCTTCTTATATTTTCTTAATGGATATTCGGGTCGTGTATGCTTTGGTTTCTTGCATTTATAACAAATGATTTCTCTCCTTTTTTCTTTTTCTTTTTCAAAGCTTTTCTTGAATCCATTCTTTCTTGGATAGTCTTTTCTTTTCCAATTTCTTCCCTTAGACTCTTCTTTGTTGAAAAATTTTCTAGCCATGAGAAGAAAATCATTTTCATCGGAATCTTGTTCACTCTCATCTTCCTTTCATTTCTTTTGGTGCTCTTTAGTACTATGTTTCTTTTACCATTTTCTTTATCCTCATTATCATTTCGTCTGCCTTTAAGCTCCTATATCATGAGCAATTCGATAAGTTCCTCGAGAGGTAAGGTTTTCAAATCTTTTGCTTTTCTAATTGCCGTAACTTTAGTTTCTCAACTTCTAGGTAGACTCCTTAGAATTTTTGTCACGATATCTACATTTGAGTAAGTTCTACCAAGAGCTTTTAAATCATTAGTGATGTCAGTGAAACGAGTAAACATGTCTTTTATGCTTAGTTTCATTTTAAACAATTCGTAATTATAAGCTAATATACTAATTTTAGAGTCCTTAACTCTACTAGTTCTTTCATGTGTGACTTCTAATATGTCCCAAATTGATTTAACCATTTCATATCCTAAAATTCTATTGAATTTGGCTCTATTTAAGGCACAGTAGAGAATGTTCATTACCTTTCCATTTACGGTGAACTTATTTCTCTTTTCGGGAGTCTATTCCTTTTTTGGTTTAAGTTTCATCTCTCTAATGATTTCATCCTTAGTTGTGGGTAGATAGTACCCATCTTCTATTACATTTAAGATTTCAAAATTTAATGTTGATAAGAAGATTTGCATTCTCTTTTTCTAGTAAGCGTAATCTGTTCCATTAAAAAATAGTGGTCTATTCGTAGATTGTCTCTCTACTATTTGTGTAATGTTACTGTTAGATGCCATTTTAATCTACCCCTCAAGGTTGTGAATTCTATTTAATTGAGTTAGAATTTGATACCACTTGTTGACCCAGTTGGCAACACCCAAGATAGAGGTGGGGGGGAGGGGGGGGTGAATTAGGTTTTTAAAATTTTATAATTAAAACCATATGAAATGCGGTGCAGCAATAAAACAGTAGTAAGAGAGAGAAAGATACAAATACGATTTTATAATGGTTCGGCAAATCTTGACCTACATCCACTCTTTCAGATGCAAATCACTTTTACCGAGGTTCAACTAACTTTTTATTTTAAAGGGACAAAATTGACCCAGTACACTTCTTCTTAAATGAAGGGAAACCTTACAACTTCTTTTCTATGGGTGAATGTAACCCAAAAATTGATCTTCTTTAGTACGGGTGAAGATTTACCCAATATTAAATTACAACTGTATATTTGATTTTTATCCTTAACTAGAGTGGATATTTCAATAAGCTCTCACAATAAATTTCTCTCACATAAGATTTGAAAAATTTACAGTAGAGAGAGAAAATTTACTATTTACGTATAAAAATGTTGTTCAAAGATTCTTGTTGATATTGATTGCAAGTAATTGTCCTCTTTTGCTTCACTGTGTATCTTCTATTTATATTTATTTCTTTTGTGAACAACATTTGTCCAACGACTTGATTTTGTGTATTTATTGTTCATCATTAATGTTGCATAAGTTACTATTGAGTTTTAAAAGCAGAGAGGGTATCGATCTATTTCTCCATGTATCGATCTTTTTAAGTGAACAGTACGATTTACATTTCGAGTATCGATCTTCACTTCTCCGAGTATCGATTTGTTTCTGCTGGAGTTATTTATGAGTTTTAGTGTATTGATTTGTTGATGCAGGATATCGATCTGGTCTGCTTCGTAATTATTTTCTAACTCTTTGTGAAGACTATATATCGATATGCTGATCTCTATGTATCAATCTAGTTGCCTCTGTAATTATTTTGCAACTCTCTGTGAAGACCATGTATCGATCTTTGATCTCCATATATCGATTTGGTTACATTGATGATTTTATCTGAAGCTACTGTTTTAACAAATATTAATATCCTCATTTCTTTGTATCGATCTTTCTTGATGTATCGATCTATTTACTCATATATTGATTTGTTTGTCTTTGAGTATCGATCCTGCAGGTTTTTTAATACACTTAGACGAAAATTTGTTAAGTAATAGTTTCAAGTATATTCATACATAATTTTGAGATACATTTATGATCATTTTATTTTACTTAGTCATTATAAAAAATATATACATATTAATGTTTGATATTATCAATTTCTCTCGTGATATCATCAAAAGTATTATTGAAATAATATTGTTTATTAAGGTATTGTAATTTTTGTAAATATGTTACAAAGTGATAAGAGCAAAAGAGATATAAGAAATTAAATGATTGAAAGATAAAATTGTTTTGATTAACCAAAAGGAGGGGAGAGAAGAAATATATAAAATAAAAATAAAAATTAAAAAAATTAGAAAAGAGCAAAAATTAGAGAGTGAGAGAAGTTGTAAACAAGAAAATAAATATTAAAATGGGACATTAATAATCTTAATTAATAGTTATAAAAAATCATCACTTTTAATAAGTTGTTTGAAGACATACACTTTTTTTTTTCACTTTTAAAAATTCTTTAAAGATTGATGGACATATCAATTTCAATTTTTTAAACCATGCCCCACTCGAAAAAGTTTGATATAAATTTTAAACAAATTAATGCACACATGTGCATAAGAAAATGTGTTTCTATATTGTATAATCAACTCATTATATTCATTTATAACTTAAAATATTTCTAACGAAACTTATATCATTTATTAATTAATTTGTTAGTAATATCTTACCTCTTTTTATATATACGTGTGTATATGTGTGTTGATACAATAAAAATTATTCTTTGAATCTTATATATCAATAATAATTTTCATTTTTTTACTTGATAATTTGTTCAACCTTCGATCACAATGAAGCTCTTAAGGGTAAAAGTTGGTTGTCCAATAAAACCCTCTGATACTTAAGTCAAAATTTTATTTTGTAACGTGAGAGAAAAAATAGAAAAATGAAGTAGATATTTGCTCTAAAGTGAATAGTCAAGTCTAGCCTAAAATTTTTCGGTAATCATATTTGGTTGTCCTTAACCTTTCTTTTATAGAATGTTTAAATCTCTTAATTTTAATAAAATTTTAAGGAATTTGAAAATAAAAATTTTATTGTGCAAAAATTACGAAGATTTTATTTGTTAAGTATCGATTTTTTGAATTTGGCTAATGTTTATGAGGTATAATTGGGCTCAAAACTCTTTTTCTGTCCTTTGTAAACTTCTAATTTAGGCTTATGACTTATTAAACTTTGGTTTTCCGTTCTCTGTAAACTTTTAATTTGGGCTCATGATTTATAGAACCTTGGTCATGCTCCAACTGTATATCCAACAAAATATATATATATATATATATTTATTTTAAAAAAAAGAATATTAGTTCCAACTAAATATTAAAATATAAATATAGATCATAATTTTAATATTATTATTATTATCATATTATATATTGGGTCAAGTGATATACGGTGATCGCTTCAAGATCAAATTTTGTTATCATGGGGTTTGCCGCAGATAAACAGAGCCATAAGCAGCGGTTTTGTTGGTTGGCACGAACAGGAAGCTTCTTCAATTTAGTTTGTCAGATGCAAGCAAACGAGCTGTCGTTGTCAGAATAAACACGCCATTTATTCATATCCGTTTGATGACTGCCAAGTCGTCACCGATTCTTAGACTGGCCATGTTAGCTAAAATGGCTTTGTCACCTGCAGAAACTCAAGTCTTGTGTTGTTGTTGGAAGCTAAAATTCTAGGAACTTGAAAGTCACAATCATTTATCATAATCTAATCTAATCTAAAGCCCATTTGAATTACAAAAATAAGATAATGACTCTTGTTAATTACCCAATCAATGCTTCTAATTAATGACCGTTTCTTTTTTTTTTTTTTTCATTGAATATGAATAATGTGTGATTGTCTTGTCACCATCTTTCTATTTGGTTTCAATAGTTCACCCAATTATGATTATGATTATGCTACTACTTAAAAGCCTTTTTTTTTTTAATTTCTTCTAGAAATATCTTTGATCCTTAAAAATACAGACGTTGATTACTTTTAATTATTAATAAAAATAATAGTAATCGTGGCCCAGACACAAATACACTAAAGCCCATTTAACAGACAAAGAGCCCACCAGGTCGACAACAGTTGTTGAGCTAAAACAAAAAGCCCCAACAATAGTCTAGTATCGGCAGCACAACTCGCAGAACTCAAATTTGGAACACTTTATTTTCATGTGTTCCAATTTATTGTATTTATTTGTAGAAACCACCAAGTGAAAGCCGTTGATGCGTCAATGGCGACTGCTCCTTTTGGGTCTCAAAACATGCAAGAAATGGAATATAGGCATTGGCAAACGGAACATTCGGTGACCCTTTTAGTCAAACATCTCCCTGAAGCTATTCCTCACGATATCCTTTCTCGACTCTTCTCCCACTACGGTGCTTCCTCTGTCCGTCCTTGCTCCGCCGGCAGGTAATCATGTTATAAATTTCTTACTATTTTCATTAGGGGATACTAAGCTGTTTTTTATTTATTCTTCATTTGGGAACAGTTTTGGAGTTTTTCGATATGATTTGGATACTATATTTTTAAATTGAATAGGCTTGAGGGTTTTTTCTCTTGCTGGAAACTTAGCTGCCAAATTTCACTAAATTTGTCACTTCAACACTTGTGAGTTGCTGCATCTCTTTTAGTTAACTTTCTCTAGTTCTTCTCCGTTGAGAGAGTCAAAAGTAATACTTTCCTCCTCAGATGTGGAGGTCTGGTTTTCAGATTATTAGATAATGTGGTAGGCACTTTAATGTGATTACTTTGAGTTGCCTGCATTCAAATATGCGAATTTCCACATGTTGAGTAAGCTATTTCTGCTATTTGATGTTCCATTATTGATTTGGTATCGATTGTTTACATATTGTGGAACCCATCTTCAAGTAATGATTGTTATCAGGCACAGAATGATTTTGCACTCTCATGGCTTTTTATTCACATTGTCTTTAACCACTGGTGCACAAGCCTTTCCTTGATGTTGTTTAATGGATGCCATTAGGTTCTTCTCGCATTAACTTTGTTCTAATGACCAATGCTTTGGAACAGTAATCATAATCGATATCCAAGTTTTTCGTTGTTTATTTTACGGACCAAAAATGCATATTATGCGCTCTTTCTTATTTTATGCAGATTGAGAAACTGTGCATTTGTGGATTTCAAAAATGATGCATTGGCTTCTCAAGCACACCAACAGTTAAATGGGTAAACTGTTATCTTGTGCATTTGTGGAGTATTAGGAATGAGCTGATAGGATCAAGAGTCTGTTATGAGATGAATTCTTTCACGATATTTTTCTCTTGAAATGGGCTTCTTTTTCTTTTTCCACGTTCTCTATCTTCTTCTTTTAAAGTCTTTAATATTTCTCGAAGATTATTTTCATTATAACGAGTATCAGGCCATTTGGGAAAAGGATACATGTACATGTCCCATGTACTTGAACTTGCCTCTCTTCTTTTTCGTTTTCCTAATAAATTATTGTACTAATCTAAAATTCAGCATTTGTGTTAGTTTAGCTCTCTCTCAACCTATCCATATTCTCTTGTTACGTACAGCCTTGGCATTGATGTTGATGGGTATTAAACTATTGTCTTATTCTTCTGGTCAGCCTGAGATTTCTTGGTAAAGTCCTAACAGTGGAAAGAGCTAGTAAGCTGAATGAGGACAATAAACTTAGACATACTGAAGTACAACCCACATCTTCGATGAAGGAGGCTGCTGTGACCAGAGATCATAGTGAAGGTTTGAGCACAGGATCTCTACCGACTAGCGAGCCAATTGCTCCAAGACTTGGCGTAGACTATCCATTTCCTCCTCACCTTGAGTATGCATTTTCTTTTGGCCACTTTGAAGTTTTCTCTTTGTATGAAGCTTGCTGATGTATATACTATATAGCTGTATGACAATAGGCACCTTTATATGCATGGCTTAAAAGGTCATAGGTGCACGGCATAATGTCTTTTAAAAAGGATTGTCCTAGGAGAGTTGGATTTTAATATACTTGCATTTTGTGATCTTCCTTTAAATTGCAATGGGAAAGTACATTGGCTCTGAAGAGGAAATTTGGGATTAATTGAAGGAATATCGAGAGTCTGATTGATTAGGAAAGAATCCAGATATGATCTAGTCTGCTGACCTGCTTTTCTCTTCTGATCTTTCTTTGCAATCCCAAAATGGTTTCCTAGTTTTCTATATTATAACTACATTCTGCATCATTTGTGCAACCAAATATAAAGTATTACATGCGAACTCACTTTCTGGGAGTTCTTCTTTTGCTTTTCTGGTGCTTGAGGCTAGAATTTGGCTGTTCCAATTAAAATATGAATGATAATACATTTGAAACTTTAGTAATTATGATTTGATGGAATGGGTGAGAGAAGCCTGGTCTTTTGGATTTTCTTTTTTTTGAAAACTGATAATGGCTATCTCAAAAACTTTGCCTTATTCATTTCCTTCTTTGTATGATATAGGTAATATTTCATCTGCTTACATCTAGCTAGATAAGCTGTTTGTGTTTTGGATATGTTTATCCTCCATCAGATGGAACTATTCTAACCACTATTGTCCATGTTCCTTGCTTTTATATCCAGCTATATCATTAGTGTCATGAACTCACATTCATAGAGTTCTTTGTTTTTTCCGTAATTTTTTGTTTCTTCTTACTATGGTGATTTATACTAGAATTTAATTGTTTAAACAAAGATATGAAGTATATCTATATGTGGGGTTGGTTGTTTGAAATATTACACTAATGGAATGGATGGGAGAAGTTTCAGCCTTCTAGATTCTTCTCTTGTTTTCAAAGTGATAGCAGCTACCTCAAAATCTTTGCATGCATAAATGTATAATCCATTAATATGGCATGAATGATATTTTTCTATTTCTAAATTGTGTTCTATTTCTTGTTTGAAATTGATTTCATCATCTAATGGCATAGATCACTGTGATAGGTTTTGATCTAGTCATGTAACTTGCTTGTGTTGCAGATACGCTTATCCTCAAGTGGATGGAAATATCCTGACCAATATTGTTAATGCTCTTATTGCCGTTCCTCGCTTTTATACCCAGGTTGCCCTTAATCTTAAGCAAAGTTACTCAATGATATATTGGTTTTCTGTTCTTATTTCCTATAGTTATAACTTGATGGTTATTTTTATGCCCTTTCAGTCTATCAAAAATTCTGTAATCCCTTTTGTACTTCTGAAACCTGTGCTTACTCTGATGAGATTTGAATATGGCTTACATATACCCTTTACACTATACCCAGTACCATGGAGGGGTAAGTGTAGGCTTTAATTTAAACTTTGTCGGTAAGTGTAGGTTTTGAAAGTAGAGGGTAAGTGTACTTTGATATAATTAAGGGGGTTAATGTAATTACTCTAATTTGATTTTGATCTAGTTGACTGCTAGTATAATGTAATAATATTTGCTTCCAACTTGGACGTTTCAATTTTAGGTGTTGCACTTGATGAACAAAATGAATATTCCAGCTCCATTTCGTATGGCTCTTCCCACACCACCTCTTCCACCTCCGGTTCCAGCACCACAACAACCACCTCTTCCACTTTCTGTTCCTGCACCACCAGCACTACAACCACCTCCACCTCCTCCTATGACAGATCTATCAAGCAGCGAGTATGAAATGGAGTCCTCAGATGAGGTAACCTCTCTCTCCAAAGATGATGTTTATGATCCCACATATCAATGTGATACTTGAAAAATATCATTTATTCTGAATTTTTGAACCATTTGAATGGGATGTATCAACTTTTTGCTTGCCGCCATTTAAGAAGATGATGTTGTGCATACTGCTGAGCATCTTTCCCACATCTGCTTTTTAACATTTCTCTTGTCCTACACCTGTATTCATACTCTTTCTCTGTGTTCTTTGTGTAATGGGTGCAATTTCTTAGCAGGATGATGACAGAGGCAATTCCTTTGGAAATTCAAGAGTAGCAAAATCAGGAAGAAAGCGTGTCAGGAGAGAATCTATTGTTGGCCCTGCAATTGATAAGGATGTGGCCCATGAGTCTGTTGGAGTGAAACCTGCCGCCTTAATTCCGAAAGAAATTCCATTGATAAAAAAGAAGAACCCTGTGTTACAGGTTAAATTCTTATCTGAAATGATTTATCATCAGATGATTTTTTTTTTCTTTCAGAATACTTGATGTTCTTTCTTGGTCTGGTCGCAGATCAAAATTGCCCCTAAAGTAATTCAGAATGAGGATAAAGACAATAGCATTGCCAAAGAATTAGAGGAGCCCAACAAAGAGGATTCTGATACTAAACCTTTTGCAAGCTCAGAAGAATTGGAGAAGGAGAAGTTGCCTCCAGAGGAAATTTTGTCACTTCCAATGTTTAAGGTATCAAAATTGTTGCAAGTAAACTTTTAGTGGCAAAATGAGCATGCAGCAATTACCAACAAAATGAACTGGTTTTTGAAATTTAATATTTGCTGTTTTGATTGGAACTCTGTTAAGTTGATCTTTAAAGGTTATTAGCATGAATGACATGTATGTCTAATATTATATCTATAAAAAACTAAATATGACAGAAATTTAAATAGTTTTGTTAACATGGCAGAACTTTTCCATGACCAAGGTTCTAGTTATCTTGTTTTTATTAAATCTGAAGAACTATTTTGATTAATCAGATGCATTTAACAAATTTATGATTCAGTTAATATCCAAAATATCTAGCTATGGTTAATTAGTTTGAAGCTCTTCTTGAACCGTGCAGAACTACACTGCGGGAAGTCCTGCATCTGTGTTGTATATAAAGAATTTAGCAAAAGATGTTGTCTCCGATGATTTTTACTTCATATTTGGTGAGATCACAAATCTTGATGCTTACTGCACCCCAAATTTAGCTTTCTTTTAGCCAGAAAATACCTTTATCGCACATTTATTACTTGTATAGTTACAAATTGACAACACAAAAATGGTTCTGTGATTGTACACCCAATAAAAGGGATCTTATTTAACCCTTACGGTTTATGAGATCTTATATTTATGTTACTTCATTCTTTGCATATTGTTAGAGAAAAGATAGTTTGGAATTGTCATCAATAATAATAATATTATTTGCTTACATGGTGCTGTAGGATCATTATTCGGAAGCATTGATGCAGCTAAAGCTGGTCTTGTTATAAAGCTAATGCAGGTGAGATTGATAGGTACACATAAATGCAATATACTTATATCGACCCCTCTCGCCTGTTTGCATACACGCATAATTTCATGTGAATAAGCAGCTTGAAAAGTATTCTCTCTTAAGGTAATTAAGCAGCAAGGTTTCCATATTGGGTTGCAACTGAATATATTTATGTCTCACTACTTTATGGAAGGCAAAACTGTGAACTTAGTCCAAAAGAGCTGTGTAGCGATAAGTATTGACATTCATCAGGAACCACCTCCCCAATGCACACGTTAAACCAATATAATACCATGTCGGTATTCTGATAAGCTTCTATGCACATTAACTTGCTGAATGATAAATTACTTTGTTGTACCATATCTTTTCTTATTTTTTTGGACTAAGCAGGCATCCTAGGTATATTATTGAGTGGAAGGGTGGGTTAATAAGTAGGCATCCTACTTTTCTTTCAATGAGAGTTTTCCGGATTCTGAAAAGCTTTCAATTGCAGGAGGGAAGAATGAGGGGCCAGGCCTTCGTGACATTTCCATCAGTTGAACTCGCCCATCGTGCTTTGGTATGTATTTCACATAATGCAATTTGATTTGCCAATTGTCCAATTCTTAAGAGTATGGCAGTTTTTGCATATAGTACATTTAGCATTTGCAGTTTTGCAAAAACATTATAGCTGATGTATCTATCACTTCTGTTTTCTAACTTCTGTGCTGATTGCCAAAGTAATTGTGAAGAAGCACTCATTCGATATGCAATCTTGATAACTGTTTGTAGAATCTAGTGAACGGTTATGTGTTCAAAGGAAAACCAATGATCATCCAGTTTGGGCGGAATCCTGCAGCTGCAAAAGCAAATTAAATGTCTGCTCTGACACGAAGAGGCACTTTATACTGTGCCTGTCAAGGCTAGTTCTTTATTAATTTTTGCCTTCTTATGTTCTTAAGAAAGCCTAACTCCATGGACTTCTGCCTGTTGGATTTTCTTTTCTCAATGATCGGTGCTTCTATGTTGAGTACCTTGCAACATGAACAAACTAGTAATTAGTGTCTTCTTTTTGTGTTTGGTTTGGGTATCTGCATCATGTCATCTGGAAAATGTCAAGTCTTTTCAGATAGACAGAGTGTGACAGAAGTGTAGAACGTGGATATGTACCCAATGCCCCCATTCTCTGAACAAGGCAATCCTACTACGTTGAGAGTTCTTACCATAAAGGTGGCTGTTGCCCTCAAGATTTGTACACATGAATGTAGGATACAAACATGTTTACGGTCAGTCAGTCCAATGGAAAGGTGACAACCTTATTTACAGTTGTCTGCTGAAGATCAATCTGTATACAAGCATGTCAATGGTTTTGTTAACAGCATTTTCATCAACAATTTAAAAACCTTGCGAAAGATACAAGATCATTTACTGCATCATTGGCAACAATGGAAAAACTATTGCGAAACCATTTTTTGCAGCATCTTTTATTGGGCTAATAAAACTCTTATTTTTCTTTTGATGTAAATGGAAAGAACTTCTTGTTTAATCATGTTAATAGTAGATTATCGATTACTAATGTTGTTATTTGGAGGACCCTTTTGAGTGCTTGTAGCTTTCATGGTAACATTGGGATGGGTGAGAGGGTTACAAGGAAGATATTAGAGATGGAGAAAGTATGGAGAGAACTATGTGCTTTTGTATAACATCCTTGCTGGGGTTGTAAGGTTTGGGGAAGTTAGAGAGTTTGAGAAGAGTGATGGACGAAAGGAATGCCTTCAAAGTTCCTAGCTATAGTTTGGTGTAATGAATGGTGAATTTAAGTGGATAGTTGGTGCCTTTAGCTCAAGGTGCTTGTCAACAAAAAGAAAAATGTGCTTGATGATCTAGAAATTTTGCAAGTGCAGGCAATATTTTTTGGGCTTTGTTTGATATTGTGGTGATTCTACTTAACTTTGAATACCAAGTTAAAAATATGTTAGGCAACACTAATTCTTAGCAAGATTCATTCATCTTTGCACTAATATTTATCATTCAATACTTTGTCTCACAGCAGTTGTAACTTAAAACCTACCATACCTCAATACCAAATTTTGAATAAGTTTCTTGAGGAAGATGCTAATTTCGTCAATATGGTGCCATGGGTGAACTTATGAATCAAATCATTTCTTTCAAGGAAGTATCAGGCTGTGATTTGGGTTGCAACCCTATGTGTTGAGAATTCTTTTCTCCATTGTTTGTCGGTTTACGAAAAAGAAATTTACTATGCTGTAAATCATTGCCAAAGGGTTTTCAGGACAAAGAGATGTGGCAAATTTTCATTCTTCAAGAGTCAAGGTGGGCTTGTAAAATTTTTGATGTCCATCAGACATGTATGAGCTTCCTTTTCTTTATCCAAGAGCTCATGTATATAGTAAATTAAGATAAATCTAAAAGTGAAGCAAGGAATTCATTACAATTGACTTTGACATTATCCATTTTTTGCCAAAGCATGGTCATTCTTTCCTGTATCAAAATTTCGGTTTAGTTACATTTGGAAGTCTAAGGTATGATCATTATGTGCTCTTCAATATACCAAGTTTTCTTTTCATTTTATTTTCTGAAATTGAACAACATTGAGGAAAAGAATGTGAAATATGACAAGATGCTGCTTAAAAACAAGATCTACTAGAAACATTAGAGAAAAAAATCCTAGGTATCCGAGATAAGAGAAGTTGCCATGTGACACTAACATTAGTATATAGTGAAAATTCTACAACAATAAACTATTTGTACCATAACTGGACATAAGTTGCAATTCTTTCACAAATTTCAATACGAATTTCACATCTATAATGGATTGGGAAATTTCATTTCACAACAAGGATAGATCCCTAGAAAGGCATAAGGTACTAAAGTTAGTTCTCTTAGACTAACTGATAAATTTTGATTGCAGACGGAAAAATGTCAAACTTCAGCTTTGGCCTGTGCAGAGGACAATATTCTGTACTTTTGTTAGATCTAACATCTAGTGCCAAATCCCTAAAAGTACAGCAACGACAAAAAGAAGCAAAAGTGCAACATTTCCTCATGGTAGGATGGATGACCTGCAAAATTAAAATATGGCTTTCAGATGCAGACAGTCATAATCAAAGATAAATTTGAAGAAACTACCTCTGAAATTAGTAATCAAGTTTTCCAACTAGATTCGCAATTGCATAAAAAAATTAACTAAGACATGAAATCTGTAATCTTACTCCTAACCTTGCAACTTGTCATATATTTAACCGATATTTTCCTTTTTTTCGTTTAATTTGTATCTGTATACAAAAACATTATACTACGGGTCTCATAATATTTCCACTAGCCCATAAGTTAGTAACATGTGTTGATAAATACTATCTAAACTTCATATTCATTCGTAGCAATACATGAGATTGTTCCTAGATTTATGCAGGTAGGCCATTGCTGGAGGAAGGATGCCGAGTAGGAAGCAATTTTCATTAACCCCTCCAAAATCTAGAGCTCTTGAAAAGGTTGAAGGAAAGAAGGATGCTATGAGAACTGGAAGACTCAGAGCAAGTGGCATTACAAATATGTTAATAACATTCAACCTAGCCAAGCTTGAGATGGATTTAATTTCTGAGGCGCCAATACCACTTGAGCAATTAAATGAAACCTTCCCACTATTTCCAAAATCACTTTTACTAGAATAAGTTACAAACCCAACTCTTCCATTTCCATTATAAACTATTTGAGACTGAGAGCTATTGTGTTCTTTTGAATTCCCTTTCTCAAAAAGCATCTCCAAGGTATCAACAAGCTGCTTTGGCAAGCTGATAACATATCCTATAAAGCTAGTAGCAAAAGAAGAGAATGCAAAGCCCTGAATTGCAGATAAAACAGAAGGATTAACTGAAAGGAGGAGGGATATAGAATCTCTGGAGGAGGCTGTTGTGTTGGTACCAGCAAGCCCCAAAATAATCTAATTCCATAATCCCATCAATAAATACTGCTTTCTGAGCCTCAGATACAATATTTTCGGTGATCTTACAAATTAAAGGGATAACATGAAACCCCAATGTGAGCACAGGCAAAATTGATGAGAGACTCCATGATGCATAAGCAAAGGAACCTAATACATATTTTCTTGCCAATAGATATACCAATTGCAACTAGTGAAATTATGGAGAAAAATATAATGAATCATAACAGACAATTTGAAACATCAATTGCCTTAAAAGGAAAGAACCCTGTCACAATTCCAGCAACAAGAGGAAATATGGAATGAGCCAATATAAGGTTCATCCATGGATACAATTGAGACCCAATTGAACCGATGCCTGAATCACAAGCCTCTAATAAAGAAAGCTCATGCTAACATAAACTATAGCTACAAAAACACCAAAATGACTTCCCAATGCTTTTGTTGTAAGGTCAGTATTCAACCCCATCTTCTTCCATGGTTGAAAAAGTGAGCTTAGCTACAAGAATGATATAACATAAATGTTGACCTTACTGTCATACAAACTCATGTTTTGATGATAACAAGCATGCTAATTCATTCAAGTAGATGAATAAATAGATGAATAAGGAAGCATCAAGAATTCAAGTTAAAGAATCAAGATACAAGTTAAGGGTATTTATTCATAAATCTTAGAAAATAAGCTTGTATGTGTAAAATTATTGTATATATGTTTGTAAACTTAATTATTTTGTGCAAAATTATATTTTTAATACTTACAAAATGCACCAAAAGACAAACTTTTAAAACCTAGAATAAGGATTTAATCATATTTGTCAAAA
>JAXCLQ010000006.1:14376983-14398296 GCA_035584115.1 Cedrela odorata | reverse complement strand
TTATTTGTATAATAATTTAATAAAATTGTGATGTGTATATATTTATTTTAAAATTGTCAAAAAAATTAACAATTATAATAAATAAATATATACATAGTATAATATTATTAGATATATAATTGTACCATTATAAAAAAAATTTAAATTTCATTTTTTAGTGATGTATAATATTAATTCGAGTAATAATACAATATTTTTTTCAATAATTTATTATATATCAATTCTCTTTAATAACTTATTTATCTTTTTTTTGTTCATTCAAATTTTTGTCATTTATACAATAATTTTATAATTTAATTTAATTAATTTAATTTTAAAATTTTTTTTAATAAAGCTAAAAATTATAAAAATGAAGATAATTAATAAATAGGGTATTCTGTTTTGGAATTGGAACTGAATTGAAAAAAAAAGTATCCTGTTAAATAGGGTTGATTCCGATTCTAAAATTTAGAAACTGAATTATTTAAGATAGGTTCCTATTATAAGCAAAATCAAAATTGAAACCGATTTTGAACACTCCTACTAAACCTCATCTCCTAATAAAAGTGAGAATTGATCTTAAGAGCCAAATAAAATAAAATAAAATAAAATTTACGATTGGATTGAATTGGGCTGTGCTGGGCTGACATACTAATTCCCAAGATCGGCCCATATCCGCCTATGGGTTTTACATCGAGGCCCAGTCAGGAACACAACAAAGCCCATTTTAACAAGCCAAGAGCCCATCTCCTAAACCGCGTCGACCCGTCGTCGTCATTCATCGCTCGTCGAAGCTGAAACCAAGTCCCAACAACAGAAGAGATTAGGCAGCAGAATCATCGAACTGAAACTGTTATAAGTTATTTTAATGTGTTTCAGCGTAATGTATTTGTAGAAACGACGAAGTGAAAGCTGTGGATTCGTCTGGCGACTGCTCCTTATGGGTCTCAAAACACGCAAGAAATAGAATATAGACCTTCGCAAATGGAGGATTCGGTTACCCTTTTGATCAAACATCTCCCTGAAGCTATTTTTCACTACACCCTCTCTCGACACTTCTCCGGCTACGGTGCTTCCTCTGTCCGTCCTTGCTCCGCCGACAGCTAATCATGTTATAAATTTCGTACTATTTTCATTCGCGGCTAATAAGCGGCCTTTTGATTCTTGATTTGGGAACAGTGTTGCAGTTTTTAATTGAATAGCCTTACGGTTTTTTCTCTTACTGGAGACTTAGTGCTTATCAATTCTAAAGCAAAATTGAATGATTTTATTTTTCTTAAATTTTCCTGCAAATAAAATTGGTGGCAATACTCTCATTTGATCAAATTAGTTAAAAGGGTCCCTTTTGCATTATCTAATTTACCTTTATGTTGTTTTTAGCTGCTAAATTTCACAAAACTTTGTTACTCCAATACTTGTGTGTTGCTTTATCTCTTTTGGGCAAACTTTCTCTACTTCTTTTCCTTTGAGAGAGCCAAGAGTAATACTTTCGTCAGAGTTGGAGGTCTGGTTATCAGATTATGATGAGAGCAGTCGGCTTTCAATTATCTATCTAATCATCAGATAGTTTGGTAGGCACTTTAACGTGATTACTTTTAGCTGCCTGCATCTCAATTACGGGAATTTCTGCTATTTGATGTTCCATTTTTGGTTGGGTCTCGCTTTTTTACATAATATGAAGCCCGTCCTCAAGTAATGGTTGTTATCAAGCACGGAATTATATTGCACTCTTATTGCTTTTTATTCACAATGTCTTTAATCCCTTGTGCACAAGCCTTTCCTTGATATTGTTTCATCGATGCCATTAGGTTCTTCTCACATTAACTTTGTTCTTGTGGTTGATGCATTGGAATAGTATGCATAATCGATAGCTAAGGTTTTGATTGTTTATTTTACAGGCCAAAAATGCATATTATGTGCTCTTTCTTGGTTTATGCAGATTGAGAAACTGTGCATTTGTGGATTTCAAAAACGATGCATTGGCTTCTCAAGCACACTGATGGTTAAATGGGTAAACTTTTATCTCATGCATTTGTAGAGTATTAAGAATGAACTGATGGGATAAGTGTCTGTTATGAGATGAATTCTTTCAAGATATTTTTCCCTCGAAAGGGGTTTATTTTTCTTTTTCAGCATTCTCTATCTTCTTCTTTTAAAGTTTTTTTATATTTCTTGAAGGTTCTTTTTATTATAATGAGTAGCAAGCCATTTGGGGATAGGCTACATGTACATGTCCCATGTACTTGAGCTTGCCTCTCTTCTTTTTCATTTTCCTAATAAATTATTTTACTTATCAAAAATTGAGCATTTGTGCTAGTTTTTCTCTCTCTCAACCTATCCATATTCTCTTCTCATCTACAGCCTTGGCATTGATGTTAATCCAATGTCCAAAATGTGTATTAAACTATTGTCTTATTCTTGTGGTCAGGCTGAGATTTCTTGGTAAAGTCCCAACAGTGGAAAGAGTTAGTAAGCTGAATGAGGACAATAAACTTAGACATATTGAAGCGCAACCCACATCTTCGATGAAGGTGGCTGCTGTGACCAGAGATCAGATTAAAGGTTTGAGCTCAGGATCTCTACCAATTAGCAAGCCAATTGCTCTGAGACTTGGTGTAGACAATCCATTTCCTCCTCACCTTGAGTATGCGTTTTCTTTTGGGCTCCTAAATTTTTTTATGAAGCTAGTTGATTTATATACTATATAGCTGTATGAAAATAGTCACCTTTATATGCATTCTGTTGACCTCTTCCTTTAATCCCATCATTTATGGTACAAGAATTGAGTATGCAAACTTTGTGATTTTGGTTTCTTCTTATTTTTTATAAGAGACAAAAAGACTGTTATTAATTGAAAAGGGTTATACGAAGGGGTGAACAAGGTGTTCAAAGAAGTGAGGCTCAACCTGAAAATTTACAAGCATCAGTTGAACAGCTCTAAAACAAAATTATCATACGTTTGTGTTCAAAGAAACTCGTCAACACAAATTCGTTGGGGTACAGAATGATGCCTTTAAAAAAGGATTGTCCTTAAGAGAGTTGGATTTTAATATGCTTGTATTTTGTTATCTTCCTTTAAATTGAAATGGGAAAGTACCTTGGCCCTGCAAAGAGGAAATTTGGGATAATTAAAAGAATATCTCAAGTCTGATTGATTAGGAAAGAATCCAGATATGATCCAGCCTGCTGACCTGCTTTTCTCTTCTGATCTTTCATTGCAATCCCAAAATGGTTTCAAAGTTTTTAATATTATAACTACATGCTGCATCATATGTGCAATCGAATATAAAGTATTACATGTGAACTCAATTTCAGGGAGTTCTTCTTTTGCTTTCCTGGTGCTTTGAGGCTAGAATTTGGTTGTTCCAATTAAAATATGAATGACATTACACGTGAAGCTTTATTAATTTTGATTTGATGGAATGGGTGAGAGAAGCCTGGTCTTTTGAATTTTCTTTTATTTGAAAATAAAATAATGGCTATCTCAAAAACTTTACCTTGTACATTTCCATTATTTTTTGTTTCCTTAATGTATTCTATGGTGGTTTATACTAAAATGAATTGTTTAAACAAATACATTAAGTACATCTATATGTGTGGTTTTTTGAAATATGACACTAATTGAATGGATGGGAAAAGTTTCAGCCTTCTAGATTCTTCTCTTGTTTTAAATGATATAGCAGCTACCTTAAAATCTTTGCATGCTTAAATGTATAGTACAATAATATGGTATGAATGAGATTTTTCTATTTCTAAATTGTGTCCTGTTTCTTATTTGAAATCGATTTCATCATCTACTGACATAATAACTGTGATTTGTTTAGATCTAGTTATGTAACCTGCTTGTGTTGCAGATATGCTTATCCTCAAGTGGATGGAAATATGCTGACCAATATTGTTAATGCACTTATTGTGGTTCCTCACTTTTATACCCAGGTTGCTCTTAATCTTAAGCAAAGCTACTCGATCATATATTGATTTTATGTTCTTATGTCTTATAGGTATAACTTGATAGTTATTCTTATGCTCTTTCAGTCTATCCAAAATTCTCTTATCCCTTATGTACTGCTAAATCCTGTGTGTACTCTGATGAGATTTGAATATGGCTTACATTGTACCCTTTACACTATACCCAGTACCACGGAGGGGTAAGTGTAGGTTTTAATTTAAACTTTGTCAGTAAGTGTAGATTTTGAAAGTAGAGGGTAAGTGTACTTTGATATATAATTAAGGGGATTAATGTAATGTAATTACTCTAATTTGATTTTGATCTAGTTGACTGTTAGTATAATGTGCTAATATTTGCTTCCAACTTGGACCTTCCAATTTCAGGTGTTGCACTTGATGAAGAAAATGAATATTCCAGCTCCATTTCATATGGCTCTCCCCACACCACCTCTTCCACCTTCTGTTCCTGCACCACCAGCACTACGACCACCACCACCTTCTCCTATGACAGATCTATCAAGTAGCGAGTCGGAAATGGAGTCCTCAGATGAGGTAACCTCTATCTCCAAAGATGTTTTTTATGAGCCCACATATCAATGAGATACTTGAAAAATATCATTTATTCTGCATTCTGAACCATTTGAATGGGAAGTATCGACTTTTTGTTTGCCGCAATTTAAGAAGGATGATGTTGTGTGTGCACATGCGAGTGTGTATACTGCCGGGCATTTTCTCCACATCACATTTCTCTCACCTACACCAGTATTCATACTCTTTCCCCGTGTTCTTGTCTAATGGGTGCAATTTCTTAGCAGGATGATGACAGAGGCTATTCCTTTGGAAATTCAAAAGTAGTGAAATCAGGAAGAAAGCGTGCCAGGCGAGAATCTATTGTTGGCCCTGCAACTGATAAGGACATGGCCCGTGAGGCTATTGGAGTGAAACCTGCCACCTTAATTCTGAAAGAAATTCCGTTGATAAAAAAGAAGAACCCTGTTTTAGAGGTTAAATTCTTATCTGAAATAATTTATTTTCTGATGATTTATTTTTTTCCTTTCAGAGTACTTGATATTCTTTCTTGGTCTGGTCGCAGATCAAAATTGCCCCTAAAATAATTCAGAGTGAGGATAAAGACAATAGCATTATCAAAGAATTAGAGGAGCCAACAAAGAGGATTCTGATACTAAACCTTTTGCAAACCCAGAAGAATTGGAGACGGAGAAGTTGCCTCAGAGGAAATTTTGTCTCTTCCAATGTTTAAGGTATCAAAATTGTTGCAAGTAGACGTTTAGTAGCAAAATAAACATGCAGGAATCACCAACAAAATGAACTAGTTTGCGAAATTTATATTTGCTGGTTTGATTGGAACTCTGTTAAGTTGATCTTTAAAGGTTATTAGTATGAGCGACAATATAATATCTGTCAGAAACTAAATCTGACAAATTTAAATAGTTTTATTAACATGGCAGAACTTTTCCTTGACCGAGGTGTTAGGTAGCACGTTTTATTAAATATGAAGAACTATTTTGATTAATCAGATGCTTTTAACAAATCTATGATTCAGTTAATATCCAAAATATCTAGTTATGGTTAATTAATTTGAAGCTCTTCTTGAATCGTGCAGAACTACACTGCAGGGAATCCTGCGTCTGTGCTATATATAAAGAATTTAGCAAAAGAAGTTGTTTCCGATGATTTTTACTTCATATTTGGTGAGATCACAAATCTTGATGCTTACTGCGCCCCAAATTTAGCTTTCATTTAGCCTGATAATATCTTTATCGCACATTTGTTACTTGTATGGTTACGAATTGACAACAAAAAAACAATTCTGTGATTGTACACCCAAAAAAAGGGATCTTACTTAAAACCCTTATGGTTTACGAAATCTTATATTTATGTTACTTCACTCTTTGCATATTGTTATAGAAAAGACAGTCTGGAGTTGTTATCAATAATAGTATTATTTGCTTACATTGTGCTGTAGGATCATTGTTTGGAAGCATTGATGCAGCTAAAGCTGGTCTTATTATAAAGCTAATGAAGTGAGATTGATAGGTGCACACACATAATTTCATGTGAATAAGCAGCTTGAAAAGTATTTACTCTTTAAAGCAATTAAGCAGCAAGGTTTCCGTATTGGTTTGCAACTGAATATATTTATATCTCGCCACTTTATGGAAGGCAAAACTGCAAACTTAGTCCACAAGAACAGTAAGTATTGACTGTCATCAGGAACCACCTCCCCAATGCACATTACATCAATATAATACCATGTCAGTATTATGATAAGTTTCGATGCACATTAACTTTCTGAATGATAAATTACTTTGTTGTACAATATGTTTTCTTATTTTTTTATACTAAGCAGGCATCCTAGGTATATTATTGAGTGGAAGGGTGGGTTAACCGGTTAAGGGAGTAAAGTGCCCTACTTTTCTTTTTATTTTCTTTCAATGAGAGTTTTCCGAATTCTGAAAAGCTTCCAATGGCAGGAGGGAAGAATGAGGGGCCCGGCCTTCGTGACATTTCCATCCATTGAACTTGCCCATCGTGCTTTGGTATGTATTTCACATAATGCAATCTGATGTGCCAGTTGTTTAGTTCCTCAAGTATGATCTATCTATCACTTTTGTTTTCTAACTTCTGTGCTGATTGCCAAAATAATTGTGAAGAAGCACTCATTCAATATGCAATCCTAATAACTGGTCGTAGAATCTAGTGAATGGTTACGTGTTCAAAGAAAAACTAATGATGATCCAGTTTGGGCAGAATCCTGCACCCGCAAAAGCAAATTAAATATCTGCGTCAACAGAAGGAAGCTCTTTGTACTGTCGCTGTTGTGGTTAGTTCTTTATTAATTATTGCCTTCTCATGTTCTTAAGAAAGCCTAAAATCCATGGACTTCTGCCTGTAGGCATTTTTAATTATTATCAATGATTGGCACTTCTCTGTTGAGTACCTTGCTGCATGAACAAACTAGTAAGTAGTGTCGTCTTTTTGTGTTTGGTTTAGGTACCTGCATCTTGTCATCTGGAAAATGTCGAAGTCTTTTTAGATTGGCAGACAGCGACAGACAGAAGTCTAGAATGCGGATATGTGCCTGATCCCCTGTTCTCTTAACAAGGCAGTCACACTGCATCGAGAGTCCTTGCTGTAAACTTTACAGTGTAAAGGTGGTCGCTGCCCTCAAGATTTTTATCCATGAATCTGGGATACAAGCATGTTAATATTCAGTCAGTCCAATGTAAAGGTGACAACCTTATTTCGGTGACCTGCTAAAGATCAATATGGATACGAGCATGTCATGACTTTATTAACAGCATTTTCAACAACAATTTGAAAACGATACGAAAGATTCAAAAACGTTTACTGCATCGTTGGTAATAACAGTGGAAAAACAATTGTGAAAGCCATTTTTTGTAGAATCTTTTTTGGGCTAATAGAACGCTTATTTCTTGTAATGTAAATGGAAAGATCTCATTGGTAATTATTTTTAATGGTGCATCGTAGATTATACTTTCAGCTAATATAATGTCTTTTTTGCTTTCTTTGGTGTATTAAAGCCAGTGTTTGCTCTTATTCTTATCTCATATTCATGTTTTATAAATTCATCAAATTTTGAGCTCCCTTTAATAACCTAACTTACCAATTCAACACGAGTTTTCAAAAATTAGTATAAAATCTAAAAAAATTAAGTTGCATCATCAAACATAATCATCCTGCAAACAGAAGTGTGCTAATGTAACTTATATGTATCAACTCATTATCATTCTCATTTCTTTCCGTCAAATGTTAAGCTAAAGTTAATTTATAAATATTCTCTTTGTTTCTTCTAAATAACACATTTAGGTTCCCGCAAGGGCTCCCAAAACAATGTTGAAGTTAAGGAAAACGCCTTCTATTCTCTACTTAACAAACACAAAGGTAATTAAACTAAAACCAAAACACTTTTCTTCTGCTTCCTCACAAATCCATCTCCAATTCACGCAACAACAAAAACAAAAACATTTGTTGTCTATACTACAAAACCATCCATTAAACAACATTTCCACCCAAATCCACTCTCACATACTCACCACTAACTCTCTGCTACTCCATTCTCCACTCCTCTTCAACACTCTCCTTCACTGCTACTCCCTCAGTGAATCTCCGCAAAATGCTTTTTTGCTCTACAAACAACTTCAACAAATTTATTTACACTCTATCTCTTCATTGACACCTTTCTTTGATAGCTTTACTTACTCTTTTCTTATCAAAACCTGTGTTAGTTTAAGCTTTCCGAACTTGGGTAGGCAGCTTCATTCTGTTATTACCAAAGTGGGTTTTGCTTCTCATGTTTACGTGAACACTGCTTTGGTTAACATGTACGTTGCATTAGGGTTTTTAGTTGCTGGTGCTAAACTGTTCGATGAAATGCCTGAAAGGAATTTTGTGACGTGGAATGTTATGATCACTGGTTTAGTGAAATGGGGTGAGCTTGAATATGCACGTTCTCTCTTTGAAGAGATGCCTTGTAGGAATGTTGTGTCATGGACTGGGATTATAGATGGGTACACGAGGATGAATCGGTCTAATGAGGCTTTAGTTTTATTTCGAAGAATGGTTGTGAGCGAGTTTATAGCACCTAGTGAGATAACTATTTTGGCTGTTTTACCGGCTATTTGGCAAAATGGGGATGTTAAGAGTTGTCAATTGATTCACGGGTATGGGGAGAAAAGAGGGTTTAATGCGTTTGATATTCGTGTTTCGAATTGTTTAATAGATACTTATGCAAAATGTGGCTGCATCCTGAGTGCATCAAGATTCTTTGAGGAGATATCTGTTGAGATGAAAAATTTGGTGTCGTGGACATCAATAATATCCGGGTTTGCAATGCATGGGAGGGGAAGAGAAGCAGTAGAAAATTTTGAGAGGATGCAGAAAGTTGGTCTGAAGCCAAATAGAGTAACATTCTTGAGTGTTTTGAATGCTTGTAGTCATGGAGGATTAGTTGAGGAGGGGCTCAAGTTTTTTGATACAATGGTCGAGGAGTGTCAAGTTTTGCCAGACATTAAGCATTATGGATGTCTAATAGACATGTTGGGAAGGGCTGGAAAGTTAGAGGAAGCGGAGAAGATAGCTTTGGGGATACCGAGTGAGATTACTAATGTTGTTATTTGGAGGACCCTTTTGGGTGCTTGTAGTTTTCATGGTAATGTTGAGATGGGTGAGAGGGTGACAAGGAAAATATTAGAGATGCAGAAAGGATACGGAGGGGACTATGTGCTTATGTATAACATCCTTGCTGGGGTTGGAAGGTTTGGGGATGCTGAGAGTTTGAGGAGAGTCATGGACGGGAGGAATGCCTTCAAAGTTCCTGGCCGTAGTTTGGTCTAATAGACGGTGAATTTGAGTGGAAATCATGTGGATTGATGGTGTCTCTAGCTCAAGATGCTTGTAAACAAAAAGAAAATTGGGCTCGATGATCTAGAAATTCAACAAGAGCAGGCCAATATTACTTAAAAAGTGTTTACAGAGGAGGATGCTAAAGCTATTTTTATGTCGGCACGTTGCCACTAATTGTGAAAATGTCTGGGTGAATTTATGAATTGAATCATTTCTTCTGACTCCGAGGAAGTATGCGCCAGTGATTTGGGTTGCTACCCTATGTGTTGAGAATTCTTTTGTTCATTATTTGTCCGTTTCCGGAAAAGAAATTGAGTACTATTTTATAGTTCATTGCCAGAGGGTTTTTCAGGACCGTCAAAGGAGATGTGGCAAGTTTAATTCTTCAGCAGCTGAAGATGGTCGTGTAAATTTTTTGATGTCCGTTAGACATGTATGGGCTTCCTTTTCGTGATCCTGGAGCTCAAGTGTATAGTAAACTAAGATAAATGTACAGCGAAGTGAGAAATTCATTACGATTGACTTTGACATTATCCATTTTTTGCCAAAGCATGCTCATTCTCTGCTGTATCAAATTTTCAGTTTAGTTACATTTGGAAGGCTTAAGGTACGATCATTATGTGCTCTTCAATATACCAAGTTTTCTTTTCATTTTATATTCTGAAATTAAACAACTTTGAAGGAAAGAATGTGATACATGAAAGGATTCTGCTTAAAAACAAGATCCATTTGAAACATTAGAGAAAAATCCTAGGTATCCGAGATAAGAGAAGTTGCTATGTGCCACCAATATCATTTATATAGTGAAAATTCTTCAACAGTAAACTATTTGCACCTTTACTCAACATAAGTTGCAATTCTTTTACAAATTTGAATATGAATTTATCATCCATAATGAACTGGGAAATTCCATTTCACAATAACAATAGATCCCTAGAAAGGCATAAGGTACTAAAGTTAATTCTCTTACACTCACCGATAAACTTTGACTACATAAAAATGTCAAAGTCAGCTTTGGCCTGTGTAGAGGACAGTATTCTGTTGTTAGTTCTAACATCTAATGCCAAATCCCCAAAATTACAGCAATGACAAAAAGAAGCAAAAGTGCAACATTTCCTCCTGGTAGGATGGATGACCTGCAAAATTCAAATATGCATTTCAGACGCAGACAGTCATAATCAAAGATAAATTTGGAGAAACTACCTCTGAAATTTGAAATCAAATTAGCCTACTAGATTTGTAATTGCATAAAAAAATTAACTTAGACATGAAATCTGTAATCTTACTCCTAACCTTGCAACTTGTCATATATTTAACCAATTTTTTCCTTTTGTCTGTAAGCAAAACAATTTTACTACTGTTCTCATAGCATTTCCACAAGCCCAAAGTTAGTAACATTTTTTGACAAATACTATCTATACTTCAGATTCATAGTAATACCTGAGCTTCTTCCTGGATTGCTGCAGGTAGGCCATTGCTGGTGGAAGGATGCCGAATAGGAAGCAATTTGCATAAACCCCTGCAAAATCTAGAGCTCTTGAAAAAGTTGAAGGAAAAAAGGATGCTATGAGAACCGTAAGACTGAGAACAAGTGGCATTACAAATATCTTAAAAGCATTCAACCCAGCCAAGTTTGAGATGGATTTAATTTCTGAGGCAACAACAGCACTTGAGACATTAAATGAAACCTTCCCAATATTTCCAAAATCACTCTTACCAAAATAAGTTACAAACCCAACTCCTCCAGTTCCATTCCGAGTAGAAACTATTTGAGACTGAGAGCTATTGTGTTCTTCCAAATTCCCTTTCCCGAAAATCAACTCTAAGGTATCAACAAGTTGCTTTGGCAAGCTAACGGCATATCCTATAAAGCTAGTAGCCAATGCAGAGAATGCAAAGCCTTGAACTGCAGATAAAGCAGAAGGATTAACCGAAAGCAGGAGGGATATAGGATCTCTGGAGGAGGCTGTTGTGTTGGTACCAGCAAGCCCCAAAACAATCAAATTCCAGGATAGAACCATAATCATTGGAATAGTCCCACCAATCAATACTGCTTTTCGAGCTTCAGATACAGTGTTTCCGGCAATCTTACAAATAAAAGGGGTGATAACATGAAACCCCAGCGTAAGCACAGTAACTGGTATGGCAGGCAAAATTGATGAGAGACTCCATGAGGCATAAGCAAAGGAACCTAATATATTTCTTCTTGCCACAGATAAACCAATTGCCACAAGTGAAGTTATGGAGAAAACCATAGTGAAGCATAACAGACGATTTGCAACATCAATGGCCTTAAAAGGAAAGAACCCTATTACAATTCCAGCAGCAAGAGGAAACAGAGAATGAGCCAATATAAGATTCATCCATGGAAACAACTGAGATACAATTGAACCAATGCCTGAAACACAAGCCACTAACAAAGAAAAACTCAAGCTAGCATAAACTACTGCTACAAAAGCACCAAAATGACTTCCCAATGCTTTTGTTGCAAGGCCAGTGAAGCTAACCTCTTCAAACCCATCTTCTTCCATGGCTGCAAAAGTGAGCTCAGCTACAAGAATGATTGATGACATAACGTAAACCCAAGAAAGAAGAATAGTTATAGTCGATGGAAGTGAGCCTGACCTTATAGTAGCACCAGGCAAACCCAACATGCCTGGCCCTACAGCTGTTCCAATGATCAAACTAACACCACCCCAGAAGCTCTTCTCCTTGGTTCTTTCTTGTGTTTCTTGAGACTGATATATGACAGTTTCATCGCTAACATCAGATTCAGGAGAAACAATATTGGGAAGTGAAATACTGTTAGAAGTTGTGCATTTTGTAATGGAAATGAAAGGATGGTTCTTGGAGTTTCTGGCTAACAATGGAGACTTATTTGATGGTGGTATTGTGTGAGAAATGGGGTTTCTGTTACCGTGAAGAAGTGTATTGAGGCGAAGAAAATTGAATCTAGAATGTGAAATAGAGACAAGCATGCTGGAAATGAAAGGTTTGGTGAGTGGAATCCTTGCAATGAGATTCTGAGCTTTTCTTATGTTGGAATCTGGTTGACAAATAGGATTTCAGAAGTGCTTACAGTCACAGCCGCCAGTCTACCAGAGACCAACAATCTTAGAATTTCAGGTATTTTGATGTCGGAGAGAGAAAGAGAGAAATATGGCGAACTGGACATGGGACTTGCTCCGGGCTTGGAAATGATGAAAGCCCACAATAAAATGTGATTTGTCTGCTTTTATTCATTTTTTTAAATAATACATAAATATTGAAAAAAAATTCGAAAAAATTTTTATTTTACTATTCTTTTATATTTATAAATAATTCTAAATTATTCTTATCAAATAAATTAATTTTACAAAATTTGAACAATTTTGTTCTCATAATCAATTTACACTTGAACAAAAAATTAAAACAAAACACCTCATTCCCAATAACATTTTCACAAACTTTGAAGATTGAATTATTTTCTGTAAGTGAGAAAAAAATGTTAATTTGTTTATGTTATAGTTGAAAATTTTTAATTTTATTGTTGAAAAAATTGAAATAGCATGTTATGAAACTAATTTATAAATATATTTGTTAGACATTTTAGGATTTCTAACAAAATTTAATATTAACGTAGGTGGGGGCTGGTTGGAAGGGTGCTAGCGTGCAGGCTGTATGTAAGTGTCATTTACATTTACTCGTTTAAAGCCAACTAGTAAGCTCATGGTTGCAAGTCGGTGAGGCATTAATGGAGTATTTCTATGTACTCTTCTGTCCTTGGATTAATAAAATGAGTTACTTGCATTAATTGTTCGATCTTATTTGTCCGATATGTTGTGATGCTTGTTTTTTCAATACTTGTTTGCTCATTGATTGCTTGTATGTTAGTTGCTTGCTTGTCGTGTATTTTATTATTGTAGCCTCGAATTGTGTTGTGATATAATATTTGCTTGTTTCGGATTATTGTTTTTTGCTTGCTTACGTTTGTAGACAACTAACTTACTTAAACTTGCTATATGCAGATTTGTTTAGGCTAACTTACTAGTTCAATGCGCTAGTGAGTGTCACATGAATCTGAATTTCGTCTAGGAGAAAATCGGCTCGTGACAATTGGTATAAAAGCATAAGGTTGCAGTAATAATGTCTATAAAAGCTAGCTCCTTGAAAACAACTCGATTGAATGCTTTCGAAAGAAATTTAACAGAATTAGAAGAGCGTCAACAAGCATTAGATGCTCTCGAAGGAAAAATAGGCAGAGTTTGAGGAACGTCAATGAACCTTGGATGCGATATGGAAGAGAGTGGGCTCACCTGATATTGAGGACTTGAGACGGGCTATGATGCTACTAGAGTCCTTGGGCTCTCGAGTGGGCGTACTAGAAACGAAAACTACTAGCTCTAGTTTTGAGTTGTCTGATAGGGAAGTCTCAAAGATTTGGAAACACATTTTGCAGATATGCAAGAGACGATATCCGAGATCGTGGAGGAGTGCCGCGATATAGTGGGTATGCTGCGGGAACGACTTGAGGAAGTAGACGTAATGACGAACCTCACTACTCACATCCTTACAAATCAGCAGGGAGTCCCCCCAACCTTCGAATATAGTCGGCCAAAGATACTGGAGCCGAAATACTATAAAGGGCCCGAGATGCCAAAGAGCTCGAGAACTTTTTGTTTGATATTGAGCAATACTTTCGGGCTGTAAGGACAGATTTAGAAGACGTTAAGGTGACCATGGCATCCATGCACTTGTCCGGAGATGCCAAGTTGTGGTAGAGGATAAAATATTAAGAGATCCAAGATGGATGATGTATAATTGAAAGTTGAGAAGACTTGAAATGAAAGTTGAAGAACCAATTCCTTCTTGAAAATGTGGCATATCTTACTCGAAGGCAACTATGTGGGTTGACCCAAACTGGTGCAATCTGTGAGTATGTAAAGAAATTCTCAAGTTTAATGTTAGATATCTAAGATATGTCCAAGCAAGATCGATTGTTCTACTTCATTAAAGACCTTCAACCTTAGGTCCGAAATTAGCTTAAGAGACAAAAGGTGCAAGATCTCTTATCCCCACAAACTGCTGTTGAACGGCTGTCAGATTACTCACGTGATAGCCTTCAAGCAAAAAAGTCGTTACTTATGTCAAGAGAGAATGGTAATTGGAACAAGAAGCTTAAGAGTTGGGGCTCCAACAAAGGTGGGGGAGCGACCAAGAGGCCAGAGCTGAACTACCCAAGAAAACCAACATTTTCTAATAATAGAGAAGCAGATAAGAGGCTGTTTGGATGTTGGCAATGCAATGGCTCACATAGAGTCTTTGAGTGCCCCAAAAAGACAAGACTAAGTGCCATGATAGCTAAAAATCAATCGTAAGAGGCACTTATGAGTGATCAGGAGATAGAAGAAATTGGTCACATGGTGGCACTAAGGATGTTGAATGCCTTAAAGAAATAATCTAAGGGCAAGAAGGCCGTAGGAAAGGGCCTATTGTTCATTAATGCCCTAATCAATAGGATTATGACAAAGAGTGTTATGGTGAACCTATGGGTCACTCATAACTTTATTTTCACTTCGGAAGTGAAGCGCCTTAAGCTGAAGCTTGAGAAGGATACTGGTCTCATGAAGGCAGTCAACTCAAAAACCTTACCTACGAGCGAGTTGGCAAAGCAAGTGCAGATGAAAATCGGCACTTGGGAAGGTCAAATGGACCTTGTAGCTGAGTAGATGGATAACTTTGATGTCATATTAGGAATGAACTTCTTGTTGGAGAAGGGCGCAATCCCAGTTCCAACTGTCGGTAGTTTGTAGATCATGAGAGAAAGGTCCGCGATGGTGTCTACTAAGGTCAAACAATAGGCAGAGGCAAATCTCTTATCCGCCCTTCAATTTAATAAAGAGATTAAGAGAGGAGAACCCTTTTTCATCGCCATTTCGACCTTAGTAGAGGAGAGGAAAAGAGAGCCAACCCTATCAGAGATTGCGGAGGTATTAAGGGAATTTGCAGAGGTGATGTCGGATTAGTTGCCTAAGACCTTGCCACCAAGAAGAGCAATTAATCATCAGCTTGAGTTGGTGCCCGAAGTGAAACCACCTTTGTGTACCTCTTACAGAATGGCCCTACCAGAACTAGCCAAACTCCGAAAACAATTAGATGAATTGTTGGAGGCTAGTTTCATTAGACCGTCGAAAGCATCATTCAGAGCCCCAGTGTTGTTCTAAAAGAAGCAAGATGAGAGCTTTTGGTTATGTGTCGATTATAGAGCTCTCAACAAGTTGACGGTCAGCAATACCTATCCTATTTCACTGATAGTAGATTTGTTTGATCAGCTAAGCTCGGCAAAATACTTCACTAAGCTCGATTTGCGGTCAGGTTACCATCAAATGAGGATTGCTGAAGAGGATGAGGCAAAAACAACATGTGTCACCTAATATGAATCATATGAGTTTCGAGTGATGTCGTTCAGGTTAACAGACGCTTCTGCAACCTTTTGCACATTGATGAATAATGTATTCCACGAAGATTTGAATAAGTTTGTAGAAGTGTGTCTTGATGACATCGTGGTTTACAACAAAACCTTAGAAGAACAAAAGGAACACTTGGTTAGGGTATTCTAGAAGTTGAAGGACAACAAATTCTTTGTGAAGAAAGAGTAGTGTTCGTTTGCCCAGAAACGCATCAAATTCCTTGGCCATGTGATAAAGGAAGGTTGCATATGGATGGATTTAGAGAAGATGAGGGCTATCTAAGACTGAAAGACGCCAATAAGCATAAAAGAGTTATGATCCTTTCTTGGATTGGCTAATTATTACCGGCAGTTCGTAGAGGGGTACTCAAAGAAAGCTGTATTATTAGTTGAGCTGTTGAAGAAGGGTGTAATGTGGGAATGGTCTGAGCAGTGTAGAAGAACCTTTGACAACTTAAAGGAAGCATTGGTGAGAGATCCAATTTTTATCCTTTGGGATATAACTAAGCCATTTGAGGTGCAAACCAATGCATCCAACTTCGTATTAGGGGGAGTTCTGTTGCAGGAAGGCCACCCTATAGCTTATGAGAGTCGAAAGTTATTAGAACTAGAGCGGAGGTACACTGCCCGAGAAAAGTAACTCTTACCTGTGTTACATTACTTGCGGACATGAAGGCATTATCTATTAGGGTACTCTAAGTTTGTAATGAAGACAGACAACTCAACTGTTAACCACTTCTTGACACAGCAGAAGTTGACCTCGAAGCAGACTTGGTGGTAAGAGTTCCTTACAGAATTCAATTTTTATTTTGAACACAAAGTCGAAAGTTTGAATAAAGTGCGGATGCTCTAAGCCGCGCAAGTCAGAGCTCGCAAGTTTGAAGATGATGGTAGCTATGTCAACTGCAACGATTTTGATACCCCTTCGGAAATGCATCAGGGAGAACTTAGAGAAAGATCCAGTTTGCCGGACGATCATGAAGTTAGTGGAGGAAGGGAAGATTAGCCGATTTTGGGTGGAAGACGAACTTTTGTGGACGAAGGGCAATCTCCTATACTTTCTAAAAGCTGAAGATCTGTGAAAATTTCTTATGAAGGAGTGTCATGACACCTTGTGGGCGGGTTATCCAGAATGGCAGAGAACGTACGCCTTATTGAACCAAGGGTGTTATTGGCTACAGATACTGAATGATATAGAGGAGTATATCAAGACTTGCCTTGTCTGCCAATAAAATAAGGTGAAGAAGCTGAAGACCTTAACATTGCTGAAGCCGCTAAATGTGCTAAGCAGATAGTGGGAGAGTGTCTCGCTTGACTTCATCACCAACCTTCTAAAGATTGGTGACTTTACTTATATTTTGGTGGTTGTCGATAAATTTTCAAAATACACCACATTCATATCAGCCTCAAAATACTACAGAGTAGAAGAAACAGCGAGATTGTTCTTCAAGCATATGGTGAAATATTGGGGAGTACTACAACACATTGTAAGTGACCTAGACCCCAGATTTGTTGGAACATTCTAGTCTGAATTGTTTAATCTTCTTGGGTCGTAGTTGAATATCTCATCGAGTTATTATCCCTAAATTGATGGGCAGATAGAGAAATTTAATGGGATGTTGGAAGAGTATTTGCACCATTTCATTAATGCCAACTAGAAGAATTGAGCGTAATTACTGGACGTAACATAGTTTTGCTTCAATACAAGGAAGAGCTCATCAACAAACCGAAGTCCCTTTGAAGTAGTAACGGGACAACAACCACTTCTACCTCACACAATCACAGGGTATAAGGGAAATGTCCCTCAGGGCTTTAATTTCACCAAGAAATAGAGAAGTAACACCGAAATAGTTCGATCCTATCTGGAGAAAGCCACTGTTAGGATGAAGAAGTGGGCAAATAAAAGTAGAAGACCGCTTGAGTTCAAGCCTAGAAACTTGGTGTTAATTAAGTTGATTCTAGAACAAATTCACTTTCGGGAGAGCCGAGACCGAAGACTAGTGCGAAAGTATGAAGGTTCAGTTCTAGTTATTGCTAAAGTAAGGAAGACTTCATACAAGGTCGAGATGCCAGCCTAGATGAAGATGCATTCGGTCTTTCATGTTAGCAGGTTGAAGCCATATCACACTTACAAAGAGGATTTTGTGCACAACCACTAGTAAGAGAGGAGATCAAAGAGTAGCCACAAAAGAAGATTATTAAAGAAGTTGAAGAAATTCTAGCAAAGAGATAAGTAAAGGGGGGGGAGGGTGGGAGGGAGACGACGCTACAAAGAGTTTCTTGTAAAGTGGAAAGGCATTGATGAAGAAGAGACTAGTTGGGAGAAAGTCAATAAACTGGAGCTGTTTTAGCAAAAGATTAAAGACTTCAAGATAGCGTAATTGTTGAATATGCCAATAGATTAAGTGGGAGAGGATGTAAGGGCCACTCACATTTGTTCGTCCATAGCCAACTAGTGAACCTGTGGCAGCAAATCGAGGAGGCACCAGTAGGGCATTGTTGTGTACTCTTTCGTTCTTGGATTAATGAAATGAGTTGTTTGCATTGATTATTCGATCTTGTTTGTTTGATATGTTGTGATGCTTATTTGTTCAATGCTTGTTTACTCATGATTACTTGTATGCTACTTGCTTGCTTGTTGCATATTTTATTAATATAGCCTCGAATTGTGTTGCAATATGATATTTGCTTGTTTCTTATTATTATCTTTTGCTTGCTAACGTTTGTAGATAACTAACCTACTTGTACTTGTTGTGTGCATACTTGTTTAAGCTGACTTATTAGTTAACGTGCCAGTGAGTGTCGCACGGAACCGAATTTCATCTAAGAGAAAATCAGTCCGTGACACCGCGCTCTTGCCTAATTGCCCTAATTCTAATTTTTTAAAAGATATATAAAAATAGAAATTATTAAATAAATAAACAAATTTTAATAGTTATATAAAAAATATAAGTTTTTTTCAATTATATTAGATTAATTGCATTAGAAAATTAAAAAAGTTAGGAAATTATGCTAAAAAAGTTAATTTTTTTAATTATAATTTATAAAAATATAACTTAAAATACTTTTTTTTTAAAAAAAATATAAAGTAGTTATAAAAACAAAAAAGATCACTTGTTTTTTTTTTAAAAGTACAATTAATTGCATTTACGTGTAAAATTTTAAAAGGTTAATAAATTTTGTAATTTTGTTTATTTTTATTTGGAATATTTAGTAAGAACTTATTGTTTAGCAATAAGTGTCCAAAAAGAAATACCTTATTATTAATATTTTTTTAATAAATAAAGTAGTTAAACAAATAATAAAGATCAATTGTTATTTTTCTTTTTAGTATAATTAATTACGTTTATGTGTAAAAATTTAAAAGGTTAATAAATTTTGTAATTTAGTTTATTTTTATATAGAATATTTAGTAAAAACTTATTATTTGTGCAATTTTAACAGGTACAAATGTTGTAGTTGAAGATTTCAGTAGATGATCACTTTCATTGGGAACAGAACTGTTTATCACGATTTGGGGTGAAAGACCGTATTATGATGAAGTTAACAGCGACATAAATTGATATATTTTAGACAAATTTGTTTTGAACACTTCTTGTTTATCGAAGATTTACATCATTCACTTATTCTTATACATTATATATTGTTACACAAGGTTCATGTGGATAGCAACAATAACGATATGTGATTTCTCGTAAGGGGGATGTCATTTAGTTTTCACACATGGATTTCAGTTTGATCATTAGCCTAGACTATTGACATTTTCCTATTGTGGATTTGCTTGAAGGTGTATATTTGAGGGATGCATTTTTTGGTTGTTGGACGTCTATTACTTTAGATGACATTAAGACAGTATACGAGGAACCTGATTTTTCTACCATACCTAAATTTAACACAGTACAAATGTCCTTTTTTTAGATAATCGAGAGGTTCGTGTTAGGTAAAGAAGGAAGATAGAGTGATTTATGATTGTTGGATATGTAGGAGAATTTTGTACAGTTTAATTAGCATCTATAAGGATCTGTTGTGTTTCAATATACACTCCAGTTATTGTGATGATCAACCACTGGTTAATATAGTAAATACAAGAAGGACGCGACATGGTTAGAAGAGGCTAGTCAAAATTTTAAGGGAAAGTATAATCTTATTGAATTGCTTATTGCATTTAAGGTATTTATCACAAATAATTGTACTTAATTTGTAATTCATGTATTCATGATGTTATTAATATTATTTGTGATTTATTATAATGTAGGTATGACTATATGAGTTTGTGCCTAGTTTGCAAAATTATATGATAAAAAAATAATGACATAGCACAAATCTTGCAGTGGTGTACAAGGAATGACGATATTAATTAGAAGATCGTACATAAACATTTTTTCTTATGATAAGGTATATTTTTTCACATTAATATAATATAAATAATTTAAACGACACAGCCATGAAAATTTATCCGTATGTGTTTTCAGGCGCCTCAGGTAATTTCTATATTAGAGCCGAAGCTAGTTGAGATGGTAAAACTGTATGTTGAACAATTGTTTCAGATCATTGAGCCACATGGCAAATACAAGGGTAATTTATTTGTTAGCATGATACCTGATCCAAATGCTTGAGTTACAAGAAACTGTACATTTATGAGCGCAATTTCAAGATTAGAGGTAACCAAGGCTTGTATTTTAAATTATCCTGATTTGTTGGACAATTTAGTGGATTGTATTGGTGTATGACATATATATGAGGACTTGTTGTAAGGCGCACTACTAACGCACAATCCGCCCTCGTCGCTGCATTATACGCTCGCACCACCGCTGTATTATATGTCTGCACCACAGTTGCATTACACACCTGTGCTACCAACGTATTATTCACCAGCACAGTTGCTGCATTTATCGCCCACGGCCAAGGGCATGAGTGCTCGGGCCAAGTGCATGAACTTTCATTTCAGTACAATTTTTACAATTTTTCGGCTAATGACCTTCCAATTCAAAATTTTCATCATAACTGATTTATTTTCGTGTTTTTTTCGATGTTTTAAGGAACAAAATTTAACAATTAATGTCATATACAATTCAAATAAATTCTAACATTCACCATAATAAATTTCATGCACATATTTATATTAAAATCAACAAAAAAAATCAACCAAAATTATAGTATAAAAATTCACTTTTGTGTTTATATTCGTCATTAGAATATCTGAATCATTTACCAATGTACGAAATATTGAAAGTGTGAATATTGAAAATATGAGAAAATGAATTGTTTTTATAATGTGAAAGAAGTGTGTTATTTTAATTTTTTGTTTAAGTGTAAATTGATTATAAAAGTAAAATTGTTCAAATTATGTAAAATTGGTCAATTTGGTAATAATGATTTAAAGTTGGTCATAAATATAAAGAGGGTGTAAAATAAGATTATTTTCATAGTTTTTATTAGATATTGAGAAATATACGAAGCTCAAATCTTTTATATCACTTATGAACATATTTTAACAATTGAATCAATTAAAACTCACTAATTAAAATTTTTTGTGATATAATTGCCTCG
>JAXCLQ010000006.1:14333578-14350472 GCA_035584115.1 Cedrela odorata | reverse complement strand
TGAGAAATATTTTGGAAATAATTCGAATTACGTAAATATGATTTACGAAAATATAAAAATTAAGAAAAGATATTTTGTGATAAGGATATTAATAAATAAATTATTTATTTATTAATGATTAAATAATTGTTATTTTATCAAATGGATCTTTATTTGATAAATAGCACCATGTAACTGTTACCAAGTGTCTTTTTGCAATTAATGTTTGAAAGTCAAACATTATAAGTGATGATTATATTTAATTATATATGATATAATATTAAAATATAATATGAATGGATTTTGGAATTCGTCCATAGGAGTGTGCCATATGTAATCCACTAAGTTTATTTTGAACAAAGTGCTTAGATGAAAAGGTATATACATAGGTTTTAGAACTTACAATTTGGAATTCAGAAAAATTAAAACACTATTCATCTTCTTCTCCTCTCTTTGCCATGATATGCCATTGTTGAATGATGAGAGTTTTTGTTTTGAACAAAACTCATAAGGAAGAAAGAAGAGAATAGAAAGAGATAGAAAGAAGAGGAAAAAGATAAAAGGGATTTCATGAGTTTTCATTCTCTTCCAAAAGAACTAGAAGTTTTCTAAGTGTAGAAAACTTGTTTTAAGTTTTCAAATACAAATTCGGGTAACTAGAACCTGTCGTTATCAACCCGGTGTGTGTGACTCACCCTCAAGCTAATGAATAACTTGTTTCGGACATCAATGTTTAAGGTATGTGTACTTTATATATATTGATATTTTGTATAAATTATTTAAAATTTTAAAATGTGCATATATACATGTCTACTATCCTTGGGTGAGTATTTCTGTATAGTTCGTGTGACGACAGTTGACTCCTTTTTCCTATTTTTAGCAATCACGTGCTCGGAAAGCGATCCCGTGCATAGCACCTCTGCCGGTGTCGGCTGGTTTCTGCCTCCCTTCATGCTCTACAACCAATCATTTGTGCATTGAAGGTGATTTAATGTCATTTTGTGGTTTTAAAACTCCAACAAGTTCTGGTCTACTACCACTATCTTTTTTTTTGAAGAAACTCTTTCTCTAAAAAAATAATGTTACATGAAATAAACATCTTTTGTCCACTTGGATCGTAGAAGTAATATCCCCTATTTTCTTTTGGATATCCCATAAATTTACATTTAATTGACTTTGCATCCAGCTAATAGTAGGCAATTGCTTCACATAAATATCATAACTTTCATAAAATTGAGTGTTATAACGTTTTCCATGCCACATCACATATGATATCTTGCTAATTGATTTGGATGGAACATTATTTATAAAATAAGTAATTGTTTCTAGTGCTAGTCTCTATAATGATATTGGAAGGTTTGTGGTAAACAACATTGATCGTATTATGTCTAACAAGGTTTGATTTCTCATTTTACAAACACCATTGCATTACACTATTACTAGGGGAGTCCATTATGAAATGATGTCATGTTCTTTAAGATAATCTTAAAACTCATAACTTAAATACTCTTCACCTCTTTTAATTGCAGTATTTTAATACTTCAGCTAGTTTGTTTCTTTACTTCATTTATGAATTCTTTAAAATTTTTAAATGATTTAGACTTATACTTCATCAAATATACTAAAACGTGAGTAAATGTTATAAAGTCTAAGTAATCACCATTTGATTGAATCGACATGGGGCTATATACATCAGTATGTATTAGCTCTTCTAATTTAATTACACGTAATTCCTTTCTAATAAAGGGTTGGTTATTTTACTAATTAAGTAAGATTCAATAATTGCATATGATTCATAATCAAAAAGTTTAACTCTCTTTTTGCAATTTTGTAAGTTTTATTTCATTTATATGACCAAATCTACAATGTCAAAGTTATGATTCTTTTAGACTATCTTGCTTATTTATATTAATTATAATTTTATTTAATGTCATAACATAATCTATTGCTCAAATATTCAGTATCATAATAAATATCATCATATGATAAGGAACAACTATTATTCTTTATTATAAAATTAAATATTTTCTTGTCCAAACAAAATAGAAATAATGTTTCTTCTAAGTACTGTAACATAAAAATAATTTTTTAATTCTAAAACTAATCCACTTGGCAATGACGGAAAATAAGTTCTTATGACTAAAGCAGCAACTATTATTTCATTTCTTACTCGTAGGCCACTTTATCTCTATAAAATCTTCTATTCTATCATTCATATTATCACATATGTAAGAACCATAACCAGTGTTTTTTACACAACTAAAAGATTTATTATCATTAATATAAACTTCAATAATAAATATACTTGAGGTGAAAACAACTCTTTGCTCTTATTTTTTCTTCTTCAAGCCCTCGATGTATTTTACACAATTCCTTTTCCAATGTCTATCCTTGCCACTGAAGAAACACATGCCCTTATTTTTCTTATTTGTCACATCATCATTGGACTTATGAGTGTTGACCTTTTGAGTTTTACCTTCAAACTTTTCTTAAACTATTTAGAGCCACTTATAAGTATCACAAAACTTTTTTGTGATTTTAACCTTTTCTCAGTAAGCCTTAACATATCAAGCAATTACGAGGGTCTTGTAATTGAAGAATGAAAAAGAACTCAGGTTTCGATTACAAGTAGTGGTGGCTTATAGGCCTAACCCAGCAGGTTCAAGCCAGGCTAAGCCGAGTTAGGAGTCCGTTATTTCAGTCTGGGTTCTAACTTAGAGGAATAACGAGTCAAGTTGCTGTTCCTAAAATGTAGAACCTACCCGGCCCGTGGAGATGAACAATGTTGGGCCGGGCCAGTTTTGGTTCAATTTGGCCTGATTCAGCCCAGACCCATCGGTTTATTACTTTTTTATTTGACCTAAAGGTCAAACCAGCCCAAACCTGCCGATTTGACCTACTAGGTCAACTATCTTAGGGTCCGACCTATTCCGGGTCCACATGGGTCGGGCCCTCGGTTCATTCTATTTTGACCTGGCCTAACCTGTGTCCATGAACTCGTAATCGACCCAGCCTTTATATTGTTCAACGAGCCAGTGTTGTTTCAATTTTTCTCGGGTCGGTCCAAGCCAGATAACGGGTTAACCCGACCCAATAGCCACCACTAATTACAATAATGGAAAGCAATAATATACACTTAAATTATTCACAAGGACTTAAATTATTCACAAGGATTTTAGTTTTTAATTTATTTTAAACTGTAGAATAAAGCATTTTGGATGAAAGAATGCACCAGTTAAGTTCCCTAGAGAGTGGTGGGGTTACATAGGTCTTACTTAAAAACTAAACTCCTTAGACTCTTATTGTTTTTTTAACAGAACTAGTCTATACATGCATTAATCAAGTAAGCAGTTAAATTCTAAGCTTATTAGGTCTTTTAATACATCTTATGTGTTTTAAATTCATCACAATAAAATATTCATAATATTCTCTTTTTAATCTTTATCCAATCTTATTGTATATATTTATCGTTTGTATTATTTTATTATGCTTATAGATAGATAATCATGTAATTCTAATCTCATTAGAATTTTAATTTTAATCTAATTAAAGTTTAGTAACTAAAGTTGGAAACGATTTCCTTAAATTTTTTTGATTAAGTTATACGTAGTCTAATTAAAATTATAGATTTTTAATCCTATTAAAAATCTTTATATTTTAATCTCATTAGGGATATTCCTATCTTAATTTTATTATTTAGTTTATCAAATTAAATTTATTTAATTTAATTATGAGACATATTCTTAATCTTATTATGGAAGTGTTTCATAATTAAATTTTAATTTTATTTGATCTAAGATACTATTTAGTGTTCCAATCTATTTAGAAATATAATTTCAAGACATTGGATACATGTGGATAACATAATGCAATGGCTCAAAAATTTTCTATGGTAAATTAACACAAGACATCGGTGACAAAAATGAAAGGTTTTTAAAGTTCGAGGGACCAATGTTCAATTTCTAACAAATGAGAAAAGAGAAGTAATTTGTTATAAATGTAGGACCACAATACAAAAATCAAAACTTATGGCCCAAGACTATTACCAAGCCCAAAGTTAAGCCCACATGTATGTATAAGTTCAAGCCCAAATTAAGTCATATGGAGGCCCAAAACTATTGCTTGAGCTTAAGCCCAAATTTTGTTAAATATAGGTCCAAAATTTTTAAAACAAGCCCAAGCCCAAATAGCATGCACATGATAGCCCATTTCTAGTGTTTTGTTTTTAATTATAGAGAAATCAAGAAATATAGAGAAAATATAAAAAGGAAGGGAAGAAACGGCAAGGGGAGGAAAATGAAGAGAAGAAAAACTGAGAGAAAAAAAAAGGGAAAAAGAAAAGAAGAAGAAAAGAAAAGAGAAATAAAGAAGGAAGAAAAGTGTAAACTCTGTATTTTGAACATAAGAATGGCATGGTCAATTAACAATATTCATGTTTGCATTTGCATGTATATACGGGTATTTGACACACAATCGAGGCTTAGGTGATTAAACTAACTCATAGTAAGATGATTAAATAAATTTAATAAGTTAGACTTAGCGTATATTTGGTTTTCGAGTAACGCCCTACGCTGACACATTCTGCAATACCTGAGGCCAAGGGTATCGGTACCTTTAGATTTCGAGTCAATACTTGGTGAAGGGATCGATACCTTTACCAAAAGTATCAATATATGAATAATGCAAATTGATACCTATTGAATAGATCAATACTTATGAATAAAAGTATCAATACCTTGTAAGTCAGTAGCTTAGGAAGAAATTTCAGATCGATCAGATTAATACATTCTTTAAAGATATCGAGCCATGGCAAAGAGATCGATACTTAAGGAGGAAAAGTATTAATACTTGAAAATAGAGAGTTGAAAAATATTTATAAGGTGAATCAGATCGATACTTTTCTCAAGGGTATCGATCTGTGACAAAGTGATTAATACATTAGGGCAAATGTATCAATACTCGAAATCAAATGAAATTTTAGAATCGAAACTAAATAAATGTATCGATACAAAAGTTGAAAGGTATCGATACATTTATAAAGCAAATCGACATTTGGGTTAAAAGTATTGATACTTTAAGCAAATTTGGGCAAAAATTCAATGGGTAAATTGGTCATTTCATTTATTATATAAATACCCAGGGGGGGAAAACTATTTTGACCGCTCTTTATTCGTAGATTCTGTTATCTCTCTACAAAAATAGTTTCTCTCATTCTCTCTTACTCTCTCTCAGATTTCCTTGTGAAACTAAGCAAAACTCTTAGATTTTCCATTAAATCCAAAGCCCATAAGATTCTTCATCTCCTTCTTCATAATTGGTGTCACATTTAGGCTAAGAACGGCAAGAAAGAATAATAACAAAAATTAGGGTTTAAAGAAAAATTTGGGGTTTTGCATTCAAACAATTGTATGAAGTTCCTACACACTTCTACAGGCTATTTAGGGCTTTGCATTCAAACGATTGTATGAGGTTTTTACACACTTCTACAGGCTAAAGGTAAGCCTATTAATCCATTTCAAGTGCAATTTTCATTATTTTAAATGTATTAGAAATATAGAGTTACTATTTACTAGAGAATTTAAGTTGATTAATGCGTAGGAAATCTAGTTTGTGAAATGAAATGGTATAATTGGAAGTACGTAGACATTATATATGTGTCAAATAATTATTTGGAATGAGCATATTACGTTTAAAAACGAAAATGCAAAATATGAAATGTATACATTTCGTTATAGACTGAAATATGGAAAAATTAAGAATAAATACGGCCATGGTATTTCATTTATTGAAAATCGAATAAATAACCTATTAGTTTAGCCTCGAGAAGTGTCATGTATCAACTACAAACATTTAAATATATTTTCCACATATCGCTCATTTAATGCATTGAGATTAAATTAATTAGAATCGTGGAAGTTTATATATATATATATATATATATTTGTGATATTAGGTTCTGAGAACCCAGAATGAAGATCGATTGAGCGTGAGGATCAATAGTAGGAGTGGTTACCCTCCTCTAGTTGTGAGTAGATTTATACATAGATAATTATGTAAATAAAATGCAAGTGATAGTTATATGTATTACTTGTGTGTAAACAAGTGTTTTCTATTATTTAAATGAAATGAGAAATGAAATACGTTTATGTGATTAAAAGTTGATATTGGGATGTGTTGATTTAATTGGTCTGTGGTTTTGAAATTGTTTGGATATACATGCTAAACAGCCGAAGAGGCTTGATTTATGTTATCATTATTGGAAAATAAATTGTTTTAATGCATGTATGTTTTGTTGATGAGGCGGGTAAGGTTAAATATTGTGTTATGGCTAGTAAGGCTGAATATTGTGTTATAAAGATTAGTGGCCTGCTTATTTACTATATATATAGGGAGGTAGCCTATGAACGGATCTGTGAGATGACGCATAGGTAAGTAGGCAGCAGTAGGGTTGTATAAGGGAGGTTAAGCCATGATAAACCCACTGTGTATCGAGCACGTGTGTGCTGAAATGGAGACCTTATGGAAAGTCCTGGTGGCTTGACAGAGATCTTAGGGATTTGATGGATATAACGAGGATAATCACTGCATCACCAGGTGACTACTCAGGCCAACATCAATAAGACGAGCTAGATGTTTTTAAATATGCATGCTTTACAAGGAAATAAATGGTTTTGTAAAGTATAATAAATGATTTATGGTTTTATAAAATGTATTGCATATGGTTTTATGCATAATAGACTCACTGATGGATTTCAACGTTATCTCGATCAAGGTAGTGATCTAGAAAATATGACTAGCTTAGTTTGGTTGTTTAAAATGAATACAGGCCATTTTTACATTATTTATAGTCATTAGTTGTGCATGAAAATGAATATATATGTACTTTGAGCATGTTAATAATGAAATCCCAATATCATGATTTAGAAATGTGTGTGCATGTATGTATATCTATGTATGTATGTGTTTACTCACTGAGTATAGTAGTATACTCACCCCTCACAATTATAACTTTTAGGTTAGACGCTTTAATCCTAGTCAGTCTTGTGATAGTAGTCGAAAGCACACGACGCTCTAATAACTATGGTTTAGATTCATTGGATATGTAGTTTAAATGGATATATATTTTCCTAGGAATATGTAGTTATTTTGGATCCTGAGGGAGAAATTGTAAAACTTATTATTTTGTTCATCCCATATGTAATGTTTTAAATTGATAATTTTATTAATTATGTTTTTTGTGGATTAATTGATTACGGAGATCAATTCTTTAATGTTGATAATCTCGTGGTTGAGAATTCAAATTATAAATTGTTTTCAGGTTTTTGGGTAATTAATTTAATAGCCTTATAGGCTCTTGTGGTACATTCTGGATATAGAGGATGCATCATGAAGATATGTGGCGATTGTCATAAGTGGACCCCAGGGTCGAGGCGTGACAAAAAAAGAGAGAAAAAAATAGAAGAAGGAAGGAAGAAGAAGAGAAAAAGGAAAAGAGAAGGAGAGAAAACCTTAGTTTCCAACAAAGGGTGGTAAGTAAATATGTATGTATTAATGATTTTGAAATGTTAATTGTATTTTATATTGATTATATATGGAAATTGTGTGTGTTGTGTAACTTGTTGGTTATGAAATGCTATGGACAGTGCTTGGGTTACACGTAGGGAAGTGTTTAATGCATGAGTATTATGAAACTAAAGTGATAATATGTATAGAAATGATGGCTGAGTTGCAATGTAGTATGAAGAAGCATGAAATTAGCGAATGAGAAAAATTGTTGGAAATGTTATATGATTAAATATGGCAATGACTAAATAGGCATAAGGCAGTGTTATGATTGTGTTTAATGCATGAAAAATGTGAAAATCTAAGTGTCAATAATGCATGAAAATGGCGGCTAAGTTGTAGAGTTGAAATTTGATGGGCAGGAGTGGTGATTTGTTTGCTGGAATTTCTAATCTAGACTAAGTGTTTTGTTTATAAAATGAATTATAGACCTTCGATTAATAAACTATAAAATTTTATGAAAACTAAACACGATAATGAGAAATATAGTAAAAAAAATTATAATTTTTCATTATAGGAAGAGTTCTCATAAATTTTAGAAACTTTACTGTCTTGTATTGCATTTTAGTTTGTCAAAAATTCTGGGCAATGCATAGAAATCCAAAAATAAAATAGTATTTTCGATATCCAATGTTAGTGCCATCAAATTCTGTAAAAATTAGATACAATTGGGGATAACATATCCAAAAACTAGATAGTTTCATATGGGGATGAATTTCTGATAAAAATTGTAAATGGGTTGCTCTATTTCAACACTAGACATTGTCCTGTATTTGTGCAGTATGTAATAATTTGATTATAACTTGAATGTTAGAACTGAAAATCAGGATTTGTAAAGGCCCATAGAAACTAGACGTAATAAGGAATAACATAGTTAAAAATCAGGTTATTTCGTCAAGAAATGAGTTCTCAAAAAATTTCGGAAACTTGCTCTAGTTGTGGATTTTAGTTAGAACAGTATCCATTTATTTGAGTATAAATTGAACTTTAGAATTTCAAATAAGGCATCGTGAAAGGCTATAAAAATTAGACTTATAAAAGATAAACATATTAAAAATTTGGCTTGAGACGTGACCTTAATTGAGTTCAGTGAAAGTTTAAACTTACCCATAATTGGAAAAAAAATATTATTTGGAATAATTGAAATTGAAGTGGTCATTTTTTGAATTAAGTAATGGGAGTCAGAGACATTTTAACTTCTTATTGAAGATTATTGTTAGATGTATATATCTATTCGTTAATATGGCAAGTACATGATATGATGAGTGTTAACGAGGGAATATGTATTTGTAAATCGTCAAGCCAGACCGACCGCTAACAGTACTACGATTTGGATTTGGTTAATCGTAAACCAATGAGTAAATATTTTATTTTCCAAAATATTATTTATACAAAATGTTTGAATTATAAATGTTTTGAAAAATTGATTTGAATGGATATTTTATTTCATTTTTCTAAAAATATGGTTTGGATAAAATGTTTAAAATATACATGTTTGGGAATTGATTTAAAAGGTTAAGGTATTTTATGAATCCAAGGTTTACAAATATTTTATATGGATGAAAATTAATATGTTTAGAGTAAGGGTAAATTTTTAGAAAATGTGTTTGGATATTTATGAACTGTTTTTGTGGATGGTTAGTTTATGATAAAGTGATTCTTGTGTTGATATGTGATAAATATAATAGAAGATGTTATACAGATTTTCATGATTTATGATTTTGATGTAAGTGCTTGATATGAGCGCGTCTGTGCACATATATTTTCGCCTTACTAGAGAAAAAGGTAAGGGAGAAGTTACTTATTTCGGCCTTTGCCATCTGGTATGAGGTAAATGAGGAGTTACATATTTCCGTCCTTACTAGAGAAAGGAGTAAGGGAGAGGTAACTTATTTTCGCCTTTACCATTTGAAATAAGGCAAATGAGAGGTTATTGCTGGATGAGTTGGTATTTAGTACTGCACCCCTTATCCAGGCCAATGCTAACGAGTGGGTTTATTGGTTTTTATTCCATATACTAATGTAAAATAACTCGTTAGTCGGTCTCGAGATATCAACTAGACGTGCACCGAGAATGTCTGAGGGGATAATTTTTTGGCAAGCCCAAATATCTTTTAATTGATCATCCATAAATTTTATTCATGAAAACTGTTTTATATTACTTGTTTGATTTTAAGTGAATGGTTTAAATTGTTGTAAAATATTATATTTTAAGATTGATACTCTTACTCCTCTTTTATATTTTCTTCTTTTATAGTATCCACTCACTGGATCCTTTAGGACTCACCCTCCTCACTTTCTCAGTTTTGCAGGTTGGACATTTAGTTAAAGAGAGAGACGTTATAGTAGAGAGGAGACACCAGCGAAGAAAAGGATACATACTATTGTCATTAGAGCGCATGGGTCCATCATGCATAGAATGTTATAGTTAAAGTCAGGCGTATATTTTAGTATAAATTGTGTTGCGTCAAATATTATATAACATTAATGTTTCTTGTTTATGTTTCATGGTCGAGCATATTACTCGTATACAATACTTGATTGTGATATATTGTAATGAGTTATAAGAGTTGTGTATTCATTTAGAACAGACAGTTTGAGGCTTACGATGATAGAGGATTCCGTCACCCACTAATAACATCTCCGAATTTAAGGATATTACAGATAAATAATTAATCTAATTAACTATTTACTTTCTAATAACAAATATTTTATTATTATTGCCAAATTTTTAGTAAAAAATAATTTCATATATCAATTATACATGTCCATTACACTCAATTATTCTCTAATTAGCCCCATATTTAAGCATATTAAATAAATAATTATATATTAAAAGTATGTAAATAACAATGACTCTAATATCACTGTCGAGAATTAAGCTTAATATATGTAGAGAAAATTTAAAATTTATTTTAATTAATCATATTAATTAAATATTTATTAATTTCTCTGCCAAGATCATGTTATTTATCATACTTTATAATATCAATATAAAATAAAAATATTAAGATATTATTTTAAATCTTTACCGTCAATGGGGTTAAAATAATTATTTTTTGAATTTTCTACAAATTCATAACTTTCAATGCCATTTTGACCCTTTAAGATGTCTGAATTTGGATTTTCTCGTGAAATATAAAGTTGTAGACCTTTGAATCATTTTTCCATATTCGTTTAAATTGCGTTAATCTAATATCGAAACCAAAGATTATGGCCTAAATACAGAAATTGCATGAATATTTTTTTTTCTAAATTAATCTCTCAAGTGTGTGGTATCCAATAGTAATCTACACAAGGTGGGATTAAGCCTAACATATGCAAAGAAAATTTAAAATTTATTTTAATTAATCATATTAATTAAATATTTATTAATTTCTCTGCTAAGATCATGTTATATAAAATAAAAATATTAAGATATTATCTTAAATATTGACCATCAATGGGGTTAAAATAATCATTTCTCAAATTTTCTGCAAATTCATAACTTTCAATGCCATTTTGAGTTTCAAGATGTCTAAATTTGGATTTTTTTTTAAAATACAAAGTTGCAGACCTTTGAGTCTTTTTTCCATATTCATTTAAATTGTGTTAATCTAATACGAAACCAAAGATTATGACCCAAATATAAAAATTGTACGAATATTTTTTTTTTCCTAAATCAATCTCTCAAGTGTGTAGTCTCCAATGATAATCCACACAATGTGGGATTAAACCTAACATATGCAAAGAAAATTTAAATTTTATTTTAATTAATCATTTTAATTAAATAATTATTAATTCATATGCTAAGATCATGTTATTTATCATATGCTAATATCAATATAAAATAAAAATATTAAGATATTATCTTAAATCTTGACCATCATAGAGTTAAAATAAACATTTCTCGAATTTTTTGCAAATTCGTAACTTTCAATGCCATTTTGACCTTCAAGACGCTTGAATTTGGATTTCTTCGTCAAATACAAAGTTACAGACCTTTGAGTCTTTTTTTCATATTCATTTAAATCATGTTAATCTAATATGGAAACCAAAGATTATGACCCAAATACAGAAATTGCGAGAATATTTTTTTCTAAATCAACCTTTTAAGTATGTGATTTCCAATGGTAATCCACACAAAGTAGAGAATTATGGTTTAATCAACCATTCAAGTGTGTAATGACTAATGATAATTCACACAAGATAGAGAATTAGAGTTTTAAAATTTTTCTAAATCTTGATTATGTAGAATGTTTTTTCTTAAATGCTAATTCTTGAAAAGAGACAAATTAAGACTTTGATTCTTTAAACATTTTTTTACCAAGACAAAATTTTCTCTCAACTCTTGAAGAAAATTCTCTCTCTTATTCTTGTTCTTATTTACATATATTTATTAGGCTAAAAGAAAGTTTATATATAGGTTTTATATCTTAACTTTTCAAATTCTACTTCAAGTAGAAAAACCACTAATTAAATTCCTAATCTTATTAGTAATCTATTTTTAAATTAAATATTATTTAATTAATCTAATTAATTAAATAATATTATCCTAATCAAATTAGAAAATCTATAATTAAATACAAATACTTTACATAATTATAATTTAGCCTCAATAATTTTCAAAACTATTAAATAAACCCTTTAAATCTATGAACTTAACAATTAAATTCTTAACCATTTATCTACATAATTTAACCTTAATTTCTCAATACCTTTTAATGTGTGACCTGTTAGGTTCTTTCTTATATTGCCAATGAAAATTAGTTATCATCAATTAACTCCTTAATTAAGAAACTAATTTTTAAAGATCAAGAGTGGGATCTAACAATACATCATAACTCCCAATTGAGAAAGAATACTTAATTTAGTAAAACATATTATATATACGATTATTGTATGATACAATCCTTTCGCCTCACACATATCCCACCAACGATTTTAGAGTATGAAAAATATACACTTTATTAAATCATAGTTATTGAAACTTTTGACTAAATTGATAATATAATTTTACAGTCTTTGAAACTTCTTTCAGAACTTGTTATAACCATGTTCTTATATTATCAATTATATCAAAATGACACTCCATGAGATATTGACTCTATATTATCCAAAGCAAGAAATCCTTTATTGATTTTTCACAACTTTTACGTGCCTTTCATATTGCCTAATCATTACCCTATGGACGACGAATGTATAATGTCAAAGCATATATGATCCACAAATAAGGTACCATAAAGATCTCAAGTCTAAGGATTAATTATATTATTGTAACTTAGATAGATCTTATAGACACATGGATAACACTCCATATAGGTTCTCAAGTGGTTCAGTTTGATGTACTTGTTCTTTAGTAGCTTATGTTAGATTAAGTGAACACATTCATTAGTAACTTATGAGATTAACTACCTTCCTTCTCCAAGAAAGCAGACATAACATATGTTGATCTAATATGAATTTATCAATGTCCCAATGTTGACAATCCTACGATCGGGAACATTTAAGAATGACGAGATCTCATAACTTAAATATAAGTTAATTCCTCTGATTGTCATTCTAAGGACTTTATATATAAGTAGTCAACATAGACAAAATTTTATAAATAAATTATCAATTTTATTAATCAATGCAATAATGAACAATTACGTATTTATCCTTATTAGATTTAGGGCATATAATCAATAAAATGAATATTTAAACTAGCCACTACATAATATATTGGATTCAAAGCTTCAGGCCCCTTTTTTATAGTTGCTATCATTGTAAAGTTGAGCTACAACTGGTTGTGTATAACTCAATCCTGGCCCAACCCAAATAGTTGGCAAATCTTGGCTTAGCTTTTGAAAGTTAGACCGGCTATCTCATAACTTATTAATATGTGCATATTGCATTAAAGCATTATTTGTAAATTGATACTGCTGCTCAATGGACATCATCTCATTTTCTCCTAATTAAACTAGCATTTCAAATCTCTTAGACAAATGAGGAAAAATGCCTTTTACTGTTTTCTGTGCTGGGATGTAACTATATGAATGTGAATGTGGGACTTTATTATGATTTTGTAAAATATGATCTTGAGTAGAAATCTCAAGCTATGGGTCTAAATTTCTTAGATATGCTTAAGAAATTTAAATTTTGTATGTGTGTGTGTCTAGTGAACCTATAGTTGGTTTTTAAAGTGAGTGGTATATATGGGTAGAAGCTACATTTTCCCTTGACTTTATTTGTTTTATGTTCTTGTGGCTTTCTAGATAGTGTATTATATCAAATAAAGACAGGCAGCCAGACAGTAGACATAAATGTCTAATTTGGCACCTTAAGCAAGGTGTGCCTTTGGCTTCCTTTCACCATTTAATATTTCAAAGTTAATGAAATTTAAAGTGCTAATTTTTCTTTGTGGGATTCAAACACTTGCCTCTTTGATATAAATCTACTTGTTACTATTGTGGGGTCTCAGTCATTGCCACTATAAAAAGAACCTCAATCAAATTTGATTTCCGTATCCAATGGTTATCGTGAGAATTGAGGAGGGTCTAATATGGTGGAAGCCAGTCCTAGAACGAATACCTCAACAAATGATACAGACGATAAAAATCAAAGAGTGGTCACTCTTACTTTTATCTTTGAGCATTTGTTGCTTCTTAGAAACAATTAAATAACATTTTTCTTCTAATCCTGAAACTTGCTCTTTGTTTTTTATTTTATTTTTAATGTTGCAACTTAAAGCAACTCTTACTTTTGCTATTGATGATTGAAAGCAGGAAAAATATCTAGAATCAAAGATTCTCTATCTTATTAGTGCATTTATCAACTATTTTCTGGTGTTTCCTAATATTGTGATTCTTATTATAGTTTGCAAGAGGTAAATCAACGACAGTCGCAACCTCTGATTTTAGTGACAAATCAAAAGAAAAATTAGGGGAAAAAAAGGTTACATAGTTTAAGCTAATTTGATTTATTTGGTAACTGTAGGGTATATTCATTTAAAGTTCAAGATATCAATCTCATTCAATGACATGAAAATGGTACTTCATTTATTTGCACCATAGTTTTTAGCTTGGTTAGACTCTGGAAATGGATTATGATGATCATGTGTGATTTAAAGTGATTTATCAATATGTTCTGCGAGATCTATGAAGATGTGTTCAGACTTTAAGAATGTTCAAAGAAAGTGTTGTCTTCACATTTTAAGGAAGTTTATAAGGAATTAGTACTTCCATGAATATATATATATATATATATTTGATACCCAAAAATCCCTTGGACTATCTATGTTCTTCGAGTTCTAAATTGGCAAAACTCTATCGGCCCTACAACCTAGTAGTCAACACACTTATAAAATATGAATATCCTAGGTAGGTGGCCTATGGATTTTTGAACCCTTGACTTTTTAAACTATTTCTATAGAAAAATTGACTATATGGGTTGCATTCAATAGAGTTTAGATGATATATGCAGTCTTTTAGTCTTAGTTTTATACAACAAATTAAGCAGGATATATATATATATATATATATTAAAGCCTAATAAATTATAGTCAATACCAAATAAATTGGATAATTTATACATTGTATTATGACATTTTATTATTGTTTTAACTACTATTATTTGTTATTATTGCAATTATTAACATGATTTAGTCTCCATTAATATAGAAGATGTACTACTGAGGATGTTGCTCTTCCACTCAGACATTTCAATTGGATGGCACATATAGGAGGGTATAACACGCATTGAAAAAACATACTATAAAAATCGTTCCAGGGTTCTAACAACTATGTTATAGGTGTGTTTATCCGTGCGATACTGTACATTACACTTGAAATACCAAGAGAAAGACTTCAATCAGATGACACATATAGGAGAGTATGACATGCATTGAAAAAACATACAATAAAAATCATTTCAGGGTTCTCACGACTATGTTATGGGCGTGTTTATCCATGTGTTATGTTACTGTACATTACACTTGAAATGCAAAGAGAAAAACTTGAAACAAGCTACCCAAAACTTAAAACATCTAGTGCAAAACTTAAAACAATTTCTTTTGGGGTGCCCTCAATCATGTCGTAAGGTGTTCTCATCCAAGGGCTATTGTACATTGAACTTGAAACACCAAACAAAGACTTGTAACAAGCAATGCAAAACTTGAAACGCTAATGAAATGAATTTGTAACTGAATGCATGAAACTTGAAACATCTAGAGCAACGCTTGAAAAAATTCCTCATGAGGTGCACATAGCCATGTCATAGGTGTCTTCGTGTAAACATTTATTCTAATTTCGGTCAAAGCCTTGATAAATTTAGGCAAATAATGGTTAATGCTATCATAGCCTCAAATATTTTTATTAACTTCATTTAAGTCCTACAAAAAAATATTTATGATCGGTTAATCGGAAATGGCAATTGAGTATGTTATGTTTTTCCAGTCAACCTATATATCTTTGCATAAATGCTAAAACTTTTTGCCGGTTGAGTAACTCTACCAAAATATAATTCTTCGTTAGTCTACTTTTACAAGTGTACAGAAAAAAAAAACATATTAGTCAACACTTTGTTAAATAGTAAATTCAAATATATTATTTTTACACTAACACCCCTGGCATAAATGTTCCTTACATTGGGGTTAATGGATTTTGAAAATAGTAACAAATGCATATTTTATCTTTATTAGTAAAAAAACTGAATAAAATGTATTAAAATGCAATTGACTAATTTCTTCTCCGATCTCACTAGTTACCACTGATCTCAAACCTTAAATAATAACTTAAAATTTTAAATTTCTTAGCTAAAGCCTGAAATAGATGAAGACTTGGCATGGTTGACACTGAACTGAATAATGTCGAACGTGATATATGTAACATAAAATATGAAACACATGTAAAAAGAAATATGTATATAATATACAAACTTGAGTCGATAAAGCAAATTTTGAGACAGCTACAATAGTAATAAATTATACAACTAATATTATACTTTTTTAAATTATATAATTAATAACAACTTATTATTATTAGTATTAGTATTAGTATTAGCCATTAAGTAAGGAGGTCAACCTCATAATCAAACGTTTCAATCAGACGGTATATATAGTATGATATAACATGCATAAAAAAAAATGAATATGATAAACCTATTTGTTTTTATCCATACTAAATTTGCATTTTTGTAGTATCGTCTCTAATTTTGACATTTTTTGAGTTACAACAACTCTCGAGGGGTGCCCTTAGCCATGTCATGGGGTGTCTGCAGACCATGGATATTGTACACTGCACTTGAAACATCAAGACAAAGACTTGAAACAAGTAACACAAAACTTGAACGGCATGAAAAGAACTTGAAATAGATTGCATGAAACTTGAAAAAT
>JAXCLQ010000006.1:14309711-14325695 GCA_035584115.1 Cedrela odorata | reverse complement strand
GGAATTGTAAATTTGAAGTGAATTCTTGCTACAGAATTTAAGAATTTTGCTTTGGAAGTTTTGACATACTTAGTTGGACAAGTGCCTTACAAAAATTTAGCAACTAAGAATGTAATGAAAAGAGCACATTTTTCCCTTAATTGACTATTTCCTTTGTCCATATATCGTTGCTGTGTGCTTTGCATTTACTTTGCATTTTTTTTTTCTCAACTTTTTGAAATCTCTTTATCAATCTAACTGTTAGCAGTTTGTGTTTGACTTCTCAAACATACTGGTGCACTGGGGTTGTGTCCTTTTTTTTTTATTCTTTTTATACATGCAAAGGGAAATACATCAGGAAGTGTATGACTGAAAGAGTCACAACAGCTTCATCTATGTTTCATTGTGATCACTATTCATGGGAAATTGCCAATTGAGTTATCTAATACAACAGAGGAACAGGTTATAGGGCTACGAAGTCTGAATTATTGCCATTGGCCTATGAGCATAAAGGTTTCTCCTGTTCGACTTTGTTGGTTCTGAACCTGCTTAGGTGCATGTGTGTTAGTTTCAAGAAAAAAAAATAGTAAATTTATGATTGATTTGATTTTTGACAAGTATAAGTCGCTGGGTTATTATTCATATCACAAATTATATAGATCAGAACTATTGTTGTGACTTTAGTTTGCTGCAATAATGCTAACTTTTAAAATTAATATTGAATGTGACACCATAACATCAGCAAGTATGGGCATTAGATCAGCTTAGATGAATGAATATAACTCTGTGACATCAGCAAGTGGAAGTTGTGTGTTCACATATTACCTACTCTTTTCTTGCTTTAACATTTTAAAACCTTTGTTTTTTTTTTTTTTAATTTATATTGTTTCTCTGTATGGATGTGAATGTTAGCTGTATTTGACACTTTTTGTTATCCTATTAGCAGGATCAAGGTCCCAGACATCTTGGTTTCCTCATTCCGCTGAGGTGAATTCTGTTTCAACTTTATGGATTTGATAGATCTGGATAAACAAATATGTATCATAAACATTTTCCCTTTTTTTATTTGTTCAGAGACGATATGCTGCCAGAGTGACTGCAGTGTCCCCCAGTTTTTGGTCCCCATCTTCGCTTTCTGAGTCCAACCACTGGGAATCAACTAGCAAGAGGCCCTCCTCTCTACCAAATCATAATGTCCCAAGCCGACGTGCTTACATGTCTAAAGCAGTTTACCCGCTAATGTTTCACAATCCTGTGTCAGATTGTGAAACATTTGGTGATGCTGATACCAGCAGTGTTGGTAGGTTGACACCTAGTGAGGATCATATCTCGCCATCTCACTGGCTTGATAGTAATTCCAGTACTGTGCAGAAGTTCCACAGAACACTTACTGAACTCCAAAGATTGGAAACATTGCCAGACCCTGGTGCTAGCTCTAGAAGAGAAGGGATTAGGTGGAGCAGTGCGAGCAGTTACGATTTTGGGTTTGATGGAGAAAGGTTTGACATAGCTGAGCACATTGACGTAGAGAGCTTGAGGTCTCCTATTGGTGCTGCCACAGGTCAAAAATGTGGAGTTTGTGGTAAACTGTTGTCTCAAAAGTCCCCTTGGAGTTCACATCGGATAATGAGAGGTGGTGATATGCCAACTGCTGGGGTTTTACCTTGCAGCCACGTGTTTCATGCTGAATGCTTGGAGCAACTGACTCCAAAGACTCAGATTCATGAGCCTCCTTGCCCCTTGTGCCTGAAGATCATAGGACCCAGGGAAGAAACTTCAACATTTTCAGAACCATTGAACATGGCCCTAAGATCTGTGCGGCGGAGCAGAGGTATTATGATACCTGAGGCTCTGGGAGATCACAGTAACAGTGAAGCCTCGAATCATATTAAGAACAGATTGAGAGCACCCTGGTGGGATGACAGTGGTTCTTACTTAAAGAATCGTCTTAAAAAGAATTTCACATTTAAAACAAGCAAAGATATCTTCAGTACCAAGATGTTCCAGAGGTTTGGATCTTCTTCTTCAAGCAGGAAACCAGTTCAACGTCAAATGTCTATTGGATAGTTATATATACAATTGTTCACTTGCAAATAGATTTCAATATTTTGATGTGTGAGGAGCTTCCATTTTGTAGATTTTCTTCGCTTGATACTCAGGATGTCTTCTTGCATCTTTTTCCTCCATTGGGATACAGGTAATGGGGACCCATTGTATGCCAAATTGCTTGTCTGTTCACGACATAAGATTTCTGGTAACTTGTAAAGTCAGCTATTTTTGTGTATTCTCAATGCAGCAATGGAGGAAGTTTTGCAGGTATTTTTACTATATCCTCACAGGTGCTAGATTCTGAATGTCTAGTATATATGAATTGGGCAGTAGAAAATAAGCCAAGGCGCAAGTATGCCTTCCAAGGCCATACAAACCCAAATTCAACTTTGATCAAATCCGAGCATTAGGATGGTATATCAGCTTAAGGGAATAAAACATGAACATAAAACTTACGATATGAAACTTGTAATGTTTATAAATAGTTATTAGTTTTACATCTAAGATTAAGAATTTGGTGTTCGGAGTAATTAAAAAAAATTCTTATTAATGCACATAATTAAAAAAATTTCTTATTGATGCACATTCTGTATAATAATAAATCTCGTCAGGAACTTAATATAATAAAATCCATAGCTTTGTTGGGCATTCCTATTGTGAATTTGGTTTGAACGCATCAATGCCAACTTAGACTAAAGCAAGTTTATAGTGCACATCCATTTCATTACAAAACAATATCTTCAGTTTGTCCCAATTTGCATTATACATCCACATGCTGTCCAGTTTAAAGTGTTGGAAGAACTATGCTTGCATGCTGGCTCCAACTCTGAAAGGCTAATACTACTAATCAACGAAAAAATCCCAGTGGAGTTTCCATGATTTTGACAAGTGCTACTACTTCATATAAACTTCTCTCTAACTTCATGTGGCCAATAATTTGGCTTGGAAGGTTGACGGTCTTTTGCAAATAATGAGAAGCGTGTTTCAGATAAAATGTAGGACAAATGTTTTCAAAAGGTATCTGAATTAGGCCCATAGCCTTTGCTTTTCATCTTATTCTATAGCTTCAACAAGTGGCCATGTGATCCCATGTGCAGTTTGGTATGTAACCCCTTCACTAATTGAAGTATATTACTTGACTTTCTCTTGATTGTCATTGTTCTTGAAGACTTTATATTCTCTTTGGGATTTGTTTATTCTTTGTTTATGACCAATAGAAATCTCCATGATCTGGTAGGTAGTTTTTCCAAACAACTGCATTAATATGTAAATGGAAGCCAAACTTTTGTTCAAGAGCAAGCGATATTCGAATTTTAAATTTCTTGAATTATTTTAAGAAATTTTACTCATTGAATCAAACAATACTCACATGTAAGTTTAAGAACTTGATGACAAGGAAAGAACTTTTAAAACAGGTATTATTGCCTTCACCTAATACCATAATACATGAGAATGGCTAGAATAAACTTTTTTTAACTTCTTGTGTGGAAAATAAACTAAACTTAATTCCAGTTCTTTTTAGGCAAAAAGCAGGCAACCCAATAGATGGACAGTAACATGAATTACGTTATACAGCAGAGATAAATTTTGTTTGCATGCCTGATTACCATTTCCAATTAAATTAAAGTCTAGTCAAGACTGATCTACCAAATGAATATGTGTTTATGTGTTGGTTTATTTGGTTTTTTCTGGCTGTTCTTACCAATACTATATTTGTTATCATGTCATGCAGGTTATGATGCTTTCACATTTGGCTGGCTATCCCTCACAAAACATCTTTTGCATTACAAGATAAAGAAAAAATGACAAAAATAGTTCTTATCTGTAAGCTTCATATTCTAATGCAGATTTGTTCATGATCCTTAACAATTCAGCATCAGAGTTGTTTCAATTTAGTACCGAATTGTTAATAGGAAAAAATTTATGCAATATTTCAAGCATGTAATATAGTAAAACAAGATACAGACCTTTGTTGACAGAATCCAGTTTTATCATTGAAATATTGCCTTTTTGGACTGATTGTTGGAATATTCATGTATATGAAATATGTATAATGTTTAAATATAAGTTCAACTTTAATGTTACTGCTTTTATCATTATAGTTTCTGTTAAGCTGTAAAGATTACAGGTAATATATTCTGTATATGAAGCTATAACATTAAACAAAAAAAGATTTTGACACATAGCAGCAAAAGACTGTGATTAAAGTAAAATAATGCGGAAAAGCAAGAAGAGGTGTAGATTATCATCCTTTCTAAATGGACGGTTTTCCATGTGGTTTTCACTCTGATTAGACCCTTGCTATCCTAAATTTGATGCAGGGAACCTAGATGCTAGCCTCATGACATGCATTTTCTTCTGGCTTCAACTACTGGTATTGGAACAGCTAGATGTTTCTGATATAAGAAATTGGTTTCAAAGAATCAATGTGTAAGCTCTTCACTCATTCCATGTGCATAGTTTGGCAACAAGTACCTAGAATCTGTTCCAAAAGTGGTAGAAAAAGATGCTGCCTTAAGTATTAAGGAAAAATACTCAAAAGACATTGAAATCCCGAAAATGGAAATGGAAAAGATCAAATTATTGTAATTCTAGCTGCACAAAATAATAAGTGCTTTATTAACAGTGTTTTCCTGCTACATTTCTCCCAACTAACAGAAACTGAGTTCACATAATTTACATTTGTGAATTGTATTGCCAACATTTTATCAAAATGTCATATAACCTTCTCCAACATTGCAGATAAAAAAAAAACTTTCAAGGCACATCTTTTAACCTAGCTTATCTTTTAATGAATGAGATGTGGTTTTACTTTCTAGGTTCCATTGCAAAGTCATGGCAACATTTTCTCTTATCCATTTAGGATTAGAGATTCAAAGAAATTTGGTCGGTTCAATCATTTTGCATGTTTTCTTTCCTTTTCACTCTTACTGTCAACCAATCATCTATTTTAAATAGTTCTTCCAAATTCTCTAAACCTTTATTTATTTTTTTTCCTCTTAACTTTTGTAACATCAGCACACATCACTTCCACAGTCATATCCATCCACCACTTCTATCTTCCTTCAGAAACATTTATAAATACAATATCATTTCTCAACATCTTCCTCACCTTTTCTTTCTCATTGGTTCTCTTTTCCAAGTTGGAAGCATAATTTTTTCTCAGGCCCTTGCTTTCATTCACTTGACTTCTGCTGGAAATGGATTTTCTTGGGATCTTTCTGTTGGCCTCTCTGTCAATGTTGAAGACAATTCATGGCTATGCTGGTGGATGGTCTAGTGCTCATGCTACCTTTTATGGTGGCAGCGATGCTTCTGGCACAATGGGTGGGAATCTAACCCGGTAAAAAGAATGTACTTTTCAGAACTCTTAGTACTTAAAACATGATTTTGGTTTGTTGCAGGTGGTGCTTGTGGCTATGGAAATCTTTACAGCCAAGGTTATGGCACAAACACAGTAGCATTGAGCACCGCTTTATTCAACAGTGGACTGACTTGTGGAGCTTGCTTTGAAATCAAATGTGTAAATGACAACAGGTGGTGTCTTTCAGGATCTACCATAGTCACAGCAACAAATTTCTGCCCTCCAAACTTTGCTCTTCCTAGTAATGCAGGAGGATGGTGTAACCCTCCCTTGCCACATTTTGATCTTTCTCAGCCTATTTTCCAGCACATAGCTCACTACAAAGCAGGAATAGTTCCAGTTCAGTACAGAAGGTAAAACAACACAATCTACCCTCCAAGTCTGAATTTCCCCAATAACCTCAAGAACATGCAGTTCAATATAGGATTCTATTAATGTGTCTCTGAAGATTCTTCAGAATCTCATTGAATTGCAACTTTTGTTGAATTTAACTAAAATTGCTTGCTTACAGTGACTAAACGTTTATCGTGGAATCAGAGAACCAATTCCTGTGTTGATTAACTGAACCATTTCTTTTGCTTGCAGGGTTGCATGCAGGAAGAGTCGTGGGATCAGATTCACTATAAATGGTCACTCATACTTCAACCTTGTGCTTATAACAAATGTTGGTGGTGCCGGTGATGTTGTGTCTGTCTCAGTCAAAGGTTCAAGAAGTGGTTGGCAACGAATGTCTCGCAACTGGGGCCAAAATTGGCAGAGCAACTCTTACCTTAATGGTCAAGCTCTCTCATTCAGGGTCACAACAAGTGATGGCCGCTCTGTTGTCTCCGTAAATGTGGCTCCTTTCAACTGGTCTTTTGGCCAAACCTTCACTGGGAGACAATTTTAAACTCGGTACCCCAAAACAGACTAATATCTCCTTTATATTAACAACCTCAAAATCCCTAGTGTTAAGAGTTATTAGCTCTCCTTGCTAATTGCATACATACATTAATTTCTGATCAGTACTTGTAAATTTGGTATGTAGTGACAATGGTATCACCAGGTGACATGATCTTTTAGAGATAGCCCGGAATGCCATTTTCCTTTTTATCTGTTTTATGTTTCCGTTTCTGATGCATTTCATTGTATATTAGAGTCACCAAAGGGTTGGTGTAGATAAGGTCTCTGCCAGACCAATTTCAGATTTAGGGGTACTTAGAAGAAGAAAATTTGTTTTAGGTTATTCTTCATTCCAGGATGAAGTGAAGTTTATGCATTTAGCATATGCAGCTTCTGGCTTTTGCTTTTATCATACCTTTTGTATCGAACAAGAATCATAATGAAATGAGATTTTTTTCATACCATTTTATCGTATGAAGCAATTATTTAAGCATAAACGATTTGAACAGTTGTATGAAAATATTTTAAGATACTCCCATCCTTTTGTGAATTTACTACTGCCATGGCAAGTAATGAATTATCTAGCTGACAAAATCATGGTTAACAGTTCATGTTTGCTATCACATATCATAGTTTTGATTGTTTTATACACTGATATAAAGTATAAAGCATCAGCCAGTCCACCATATATTTTCCTTGACTCAAAGATGAAATGAGTCATGTCTCCTGATTTAGGGTTTCCTTTTATGCCAGCTGTGCAAAATGTTTTAAAATCACTTATTTGCCAATAGTTGGCAATTGAGATGCACGCTCTAGGCAGCTGAAATTTTAGATTTTTAAGCTTCAATAATACCACATTTTTCATTAGTTTGGTGGAATCATGAAATTGTAGGAGGCAAGCAGTCCAAATGTTAGTATAACTATAACTATAAACCTAAAATTGACCCACAAACATGAAACAATCATTAATGCATACATCAAAATGTAGATTCTAGGAGCCTTTGGCAGTAGCCAAAACTTTACAGAAAGGAGGCATAGCTAGATTTCCAGCAAACAAAAATCTGATGTATATTCTAGGAGCCTTTGGCAGTAGCCAAAACTTTACTGAAAGGAGGCATCGCTAGATTTCCAGCAAACAGAAATCAATAACCAGAAAGGAAGTATATCCATTACAACTTTATTAGAGAACACAAAGCAATAGTTACACAAAGAAGACCTCAACTCTCAATCCTTAGCTTTTATACATTAGATTGTCAACTGTTAAGGAATGAGTTAAAAGAACTACAAAGAAAATACAAAGCAATAGAACAAATACCATAGCTCACTATTTAACTTACAAATACACACAATGAGACCAATGAAACCATCTTCAATCAGCTTTTCCTGCTTCGAAATCTCTTCCCCTAAAATGCTTTCTGCCCATAACAAGGTCAGCACCTCCAACAAAACCCATTACTGTAAACAAGCAACAGATACACAAAGCAAAGAAGACCTCCAATTGCAATACTTATCGGATGCATATAGCTTTAACAATCTGCAATCAGCCTCAATTGAACATCTCTAAAGTTACAAAGGTATACATTCCAAAAAAGCATGAAAACAATTCTTTTACCTAAGGATTAACTCATAAATTGCATCCTCATACAGTCCATTGAAATGATCAAACTAATACCATTACCATCTTAGCACTTCTGACAAAAAATGTTGAGAAATTATAGAGTTTACACAACAAAACGATAACAAAACTCATAAAATATATGTACATAAGTTAACTTTGTATTCATAACCTAAAGAATTGTACACATACATAATTCATCCATAAGCAACCAATATAAATAACCTTAGCTTTCTGAAATTTGACCTAAATACAAACAGATTAAAAACATGCATTTTTCATTGACAAGCTCTCACAAATTTTCAAAATCGATAAAATGTTAAAACCCTTTACTAAACTACTAAAACTTTGCATTCCTCTGCATTAAGGCAAACCTTATCAACAAAAATGAAATATATATATATATATATATTTCTGAAAACGAAATCAGTAAAATCGTGTCATCATTTTTAAAGGGTGTTTATTCAATTAAATTTACATTAATATAAAGAATTTTTTTTGGGAGGGGAATGAGCCCGCGAGGCCATCATAGCCTAACAAATAAATGAATTGCAATGGCTCTGACCGCGGGCAGTCTTCATTACAGAAAACTAAAAGGCTATACCATCTCTCAATCTGACCGTGGGCAGCAGAGAGCCCCCAGCAAACCCTTAGGAAAGGGCGGGTGGCTCCCACGCTCCACCGTTGGTACAGAAAGAGGGAAGAGCTTTTGAGTTCTCTGCTCAGATAAGATCAAGTAGTTGATTTTCTCCAACTAGGGTTTTGCTATTTTTTATATGGTTCTAATTTCTACTTTTACCCTCCTTTTAATCTGAAATCACACAAATAACCTTGTTTATATATATATATATATATATATACATAAAATTGATCAAATTCCTCTATTTTTTCTGCAATGGGGAATATTTTTTCAAAGCTAATTTATCTTTTTTAATATATATATATATATATATTTATAAATCTATTAAAAGGGATAAAAATATAAGATCAACTATAATATTTTATATGATATAACCTTGTAAATTTATTGTCTATGAGGGGAAAAAAATTATAATGCACCTACCACAAAAAAAAAAAAAAAAATCATTGTTTTGGTATTTTTTTTTGACCTTTTTTAATTGTAAAACTTTGTAAATGATTTTTCTCACTAGTTTATAATAACATTGTAAAAACTATAATACATTCATTATAATAAATGACTTTTATATTATTAAGTTTGTTTATTGTAAGAGTATAATACCCATTATATTTGGGGGGTTAATTAACCTTTAAATGAAATTAAGATTGTTGATATTAAATGATTCAATTAGTAAGATATTGAAAGATAGTTTAAGATTGAATCTTGCTCATAATATTAGAATAATTTTTTATAAAATTGTGAAAAAAAAAAATTTAATCATGGAAAATCATATGTATTTATTTGAGTGTTATATTCTTAACCATATTTTATGGCATATATTCTTAACCATATTTTATGGCATACATTCTTTCTCATTTACTCACATTTTGTCATTAGCAAATCAACGTTGCTAAGGGATTAATGTGCAACAATTCAAAAGTAAATTAGAGGTGTTGAGTTTTCTCGAAAGAAAACAAATTCCCACCAACAAATCACCATATAAACTTACAAGAAAAGCAAACAAAACAATCTATATTTAACATATCAACAAGTTTGATTGGTATTAACAAGTACAATTGATTGGTAATAAAGCCACTCAACCAAATAAGTCTTCATCAAATTTAGAGAGGACTCCATTACATTTTCCCTCTTATTCTTCCCTTCTTTCTTTTAACTTCATTGCTTGTATAATTATCCCCTTCAATAACAAAGACCACATCAAAAACCCAATCTTCTCTATCCAATAAGGTACACAAACTATATATATACTTATATATATACTTATTTTATCTGTTTATGATTCCAAGAAAAAAAAAAAAGGGATTTAACTGTTTCTATCTTTTCTGCAAATTGTATTAATTTATGTCAGCATACCGTTCATACTTTGATTATATGTTTAAAGTTTGTATGAATGTATGCATCAACTTGACATTGTCTAGATGTTATTTTACTGGTTTTTGAATTGTCATGCTGGTCAACTTTTATAATAAGTTTCTAATATTTCCCTCCTTCGGTTGACTTGATTATTAGAATACAAAGAGTTGTTCTTGATTTCTGTTTGAATTTGTTTAGATTGTTACATAGATAAAGAGACATGGGAGATGCAAAGGTGTGTAGATTCTGGTGTTACTTTTGCTCTCAAATGGTGAATCCGAGAATGGAAGCTGAGATCAAATGTCCATTTTGTCATGGTGGGTTTTTCGAAGAAATGAGCAGCTGCATGGGAAATTCCATCAACAATGACATTGATGTAGGATCAGACCGCGCACTTTCTTTATGGGCTCCAATCTTGCTTTGTTTGATAGGTGGTTTAGGCTCTTCTCGTGCACATATAGCAGCTCGAGCACGTTGCTGACAACGAGGCTGAACAAGAGAGAGATTTTGAGTCCTTTCTGAGGAAGAGAGGAGGAAGAAGCAGCTCTGCTGCATTCTCACGTATGCTTCAAGATATTCGTTCTGGGATAAGTTCTCGATCAGAGGAATCTGATAGGAATGGCAATTTTATTTTGGTTAAACCTATGAATGAAGAGGCATTGATTATTCAACACAATGCAGCTACCTCTTTAGGTGAGTTTCTTGTAGGACCTGGTTTGGATTTATTGCTACAGCATTTACTAGAGAATGATCCTAACAGACATGGAAGTCCACCAGTACAGAAAAAAGTTGTTAAAGCAATGCCAACAGTTACAATTTATAACAATTTGCAATGTTCTGTGTGCTTGGAGGATTTTGAGATGGGAAGTGAAGCAAAGGAATTGCCATCTAAACACAAGTTCCATAATGACTGCATTCTTCCAATGGCTGTAACTTCATAGGTCTTGCCCGGTTTGCAGATACCAACTGCCATCTGACGACTCCAAGGTCGAAGGAAACAGATCTGGAGATAGAGAAGAGAGTGTAGGGAATGAGAATGCGTAGAACAGTCTGAGGTTGGAGACTGGAGAACAGAGAATAGGAAATGGGAGGAGATATTGGATTCCTGTCCCGTGGCCTTTTGATGGCTTATTTTCTTTGTCTGGATCTCAGAGAGGTGGAAGTTCTTCAGAATCATCAGCAGCGGAAGCCTTGCCAGGAGCAGGAACTGCTGCACATAGAAATGAGAACTAAAGGCACATATATGTACATTACTACTTAACCTATTTCATGTTTTTATGCTTTGCATAAAATTTTGTTTTGTCTAACGTAATTAGATGTTAATATTCCATTTTAAGCTTGTTTTCTGTAAGAAATTTAGCCTTGTTCAAGGAATCACTGTAATGTTATTGGCTTTCTATATTAACCATAATGAGGTCTTAGTTTTATCTTCCTTATTCTGTGTTAAAGTACAAAAGAGGATTGTTTTCTCTTCCTTGGTTTTCAACTCAGATTAGCCCCCTGTCAGAGAAGCAGATGAACTTGCAAAACCATAGATAAATCCGTTATCAAAATGAATTGTACAAATGCCTTAAATGCAAACATCAAACAACTCTACTCCTGCGTTTAATGAAATCATTATGCTTATAATAAGCTTAGTTAATTAGAAAAGACATTAACAGAAATTATAGGCAGAAAATTTTTGAATCCGGTCAACACAAATTACTCTCTATAAGATCATTTCACTGTCAAGATCTTTATCATCGAAGCAATGTTCATGCGGTGCAATGCCACAACCGAGTCTCCTGGCTTGCAAAGTCCCTTTGCCTTGGCATGTTCAAGCGCAAACTCTATGGTTTCTTCTGTTGATTCAACATCAGAGGCTCTTGCAGACCCTGAGCTCAAAACAGGCACCAGACCACGGAAAATAAGGCTATGCCTTGCTGGAGCTTCATCGCTGCATGACCACATGATTGAATCTGTTTTTATCTCTGGAACTATCACAGACAAAATTGGTATGCTTGGCCTGTACTTCGACACCAGCTTTGCTGTGGTTCCACCTCTGGTTAGGACCAAAATCAAAGATGCTTTTATGCAATTTGCCGTTCGCACTGCTGAAGAAGCTAAACTCTCTAATGGACTCATAGGTATCTGTGCAGTTTCCATTATTATCTTGAAAAGATCTCCATAATTTATGAAGTTCTCTGCCTCCAAGCAAATTCTGGCCATGGTTTGAACAGCAATTTCAGGGTAGGCTCCAGCAGCAGTTTCTCCACTGAGCATCACACAGTCAGTGCCATCAAGAACTGCATTAGCAACATCAGTTGCTTCAGCTCGTGTAGGCCTTGGAGATTTGATCATTGACTCCAACATCTGAGTCGCAGTTACTACAGGCTTTCCTTGCATATTGGCCTTCTGTATCATTACTTTCTGAGCAAGGAATATCTTTTCAATTGGGATTTCCATTCCCAGGTCACCTCGAGCCACCATAGATGCATCTGAGTTGGCAAGAATGTCATCAAAATTAGCAACACCTTCTTGATTCTCAACCTGTCCAAACACAATAACTATGTCATTACTCAGTAGACAACAAAAGTAGATGCTTCAATTATTTAAACAAAGTAATTTCAACATATAAAGTAGTACATTCAGGCTTACATATGCCAATCTCATCATAAGAATCGTATATCCACAAATGGAAAGTTGACAGGTCTAGTTCATTCAAACCTTTCTTACTTGAGATTTCAGATAATTTTGACTCACCTTTGACATTAGAAGGATATTCTTTGCATGATGTCCTAGCAGATTTCGAACCTCCACAAGGTCTGAGCCTTTGCGAACAAAGGACAGCGCAATCATGTCAATCTTGTTTGGGACACCCCACTGTAGAATGTCCTCTTTATCCTTCTGTGTTAAGGTTGGGAGATCAACAATGACCCCAGGAAGATTCACATTCTTCCTCTCACCCAGAACTGCAGTGTTCTCACAACGACAACGTACCAAACCCAATTCTTTATTACAATCCAAGACTGTTAGTGTTATGGTGCCATCAGCACACAAAATAATACTTCCTGGCTTCATATCTTCAGCCAACTTTTTGTAACTCATACAGATCATATTCTCGTCTCCCCTTAAGCAATAGTCAGTGGATAAGGTAATCTCTTGACCCTGCACAAGTTGTATGGGCTTTCCCTCCTTCAAAAATCCTGTTCGAATCTCAGGACCCTGCAATATTTACGGGTTTAGGAAATATTGTTAGTCAAGTTCACCATCACCAGTTAGAAATTTAATACCTTGCAAATAAGCTCAGCATATTATAATACAAGACCTGCATTAATTTTCTTCTAAAGAAAGAGTGGCAAGGCGTCATACCAGCACTAATCTATAATTTTTGGCGCTTTCTACTAGTCTATTATTTTTAAAAAATAATAATAATTCTTTTTCTTTTAAATCAAAAAAGAAAGAAAGATAATACCAAGATCCTGGAGAACATAATTAGGCAACATTATGGAATCCCTAAAAGGTTTCAACGTGTATTTCTTTCTGTAGCTCTCCCAAAAATAAAAATAACATTGATTGTCCAAAAACGAAATTGAAGTTTATAACAAGAATCATATGCTTTCAGACTGGCTTTCCATAAAGCAGCTTGTGACAGACCATTAGAGGTCCATAATTGATCATATTGCGAAGATTATTACGAGTGACATGTTTGATTAATTAATCAATTAAAAAATTGCAACTTGGTTAATACTTATTGAAGAGAAAACTGTAATTTAATTTGATTTCAAAATCAGACATCTTTTTGTTTGTCAAATTTCATGAAACAAGAATTCACAGTTTCTATTCATAGCAACTTAATTTTTTCACTATAAATTTCTAAAAATAACTTCAGAAAATGATGCAAAACCAGTTTTCAGGGTCTTGAACAATTTCTATGCAAATCCAGAGAAACAAGTATATAAAAACAGACCTAGATACAAACATAAAAGACAACAAAAACCCAGAAAGAGACTAAATCAAGGTGAAAACAAAAAACCCTGATGTGGAATTAAACAACAACAACACAAAACAACAAAAAAAGATGGAGTTTTCATTTGAACATGCCTTGGTATCCAACATGACAGCGCAGAGAATCTCAGTGTTGTTCATGGCAGTTCTAAGATTATCGAGGGTTTCCTGATGGTAAGCATGGGAACCATGAGAGAAGTTGAAGCGAGCAACGTTCATGCCAGCCCTCAAAAGCTTCTCTATCATCTCCACAGACCTAGAAGTCGGCCCCAATGTGCAAACTATCTTTGTCTTTGGCCTCTTCTGATCACCCACCACCATTGCAGCTTCTGCTAGTATCCTCTTCATTATGCTGAGAATAAAAAAAAAAACCCCAGAAAGTAAAACAAACAAAAAAAATTAGTGATTTGCTTTCGAGTTACGAGGAGAAGAGAAAGGTTTTTTTTTTTTTTTTTTTTAATGACACAGAGAAAGCTACGTGGGTATGGCTTTATATAGACAGTATTCAAAAATCGACTTTAACTTGCTGATGAATCAAGTGCGAAAACCGTTTCTGAATCGGAGAATCAAAGCAATATTTGCTTATTTTGATTGTAACTTGCCATTCAAGCAACAGAACTCCTTCCTTTTTAAAATTTTCTTGCAGAGCAAACTGAGTATCCTAGAATAACAAGATGATGAATACTATGATGGACTTCCCTTTTTTTTCTTTTTTTTTTTAAAATAATAATTTATTTAATTTATTTGCTAAATAAAGGATCCATGTGATGAAAACAACTATTAATTATGAATTATTCATTAATCATAAAATTAATTCTACAATATGCACTCCAGCCTAAAATAAGTTCACTTTGCTATTATTTTAATTACTTCAAAGTTTAAACCCAAATGAAAATTTTTATAAAAAAAAATCATGAAAAATTTTAAAGTATAATTTTCAATTTTTGTATCATAATGGTGAACTTCACTTGTCAAGCACAATTATTTGTACTTTTAAAATTAAGTAAATGCACATTAATTACAAATAAACAATAAATTACATGATATATATATATATATATATATGTACATATGAAATTGATTGGTTTGAAATAGGCCCCCATATGTAAAATGTTCTTTCATTTTAATAAGTTGGACTTGAAAAGTACCACAACAAAAGAAAGGAAAAGTAACATGAGCATTTTTAATTCATATTAAAATTTTGATTAAACAATGCAATCTTCATGGAGTTAAGGAAGAAGGAGAAGTGTGAGAAAGACTAGAGAGGCTAAAAGGAGTGCTTATAAAGAATATATTCAATCAAACAATAGAAAGATTCTTCATGTCCATTCTTTTCTTTTTATTTATTTTGATTAACAATAACAAATTTTTGGTAAGGCACGGCGGTGCATCTAGATTGTGCTTTGTGCTGCTTTCTAAAATAGAGCATAAAGGATAATCCTCCACATATTACCATTCCTTTTTCATTTTATTTATATTATATGTGTAGAATAGCTTAAATTATTTTGGGCCATTCATGTTAGTATATGTTCTTAAGGAAAGCATTTAATTAATAATAATGCAATACTATCAAACATATAGTGTTTGATGTTTGTAAGAATATGTTTTTAGTGTTGTGAAAAACATTTTTTAAATAACTAGTTATGTTGTCTAATAATTCGAATCTTTTTATCCAAAAATGTTTCAGTGGTGGTGGTGGTGGTGGTTTTCAAAGTAGACTCAAAACACACATTAACTTATATATTTTTCTTCATTTATTATCCTTTATTTTAGCATCTTTGACAATTGTTTGGGTTAATTTGAAATTAGGATGCTACCAATTTGAAGGTATAATTAATTATTAAATATTAATTATAAAATTCAAAAAATTAATTTCATTAAAAATTAATATTTATCAAATCTCAAATTGTATCTCAATTATCATCCCAAAAAAAAAAATTGACTTTCATTTATTGGATTGTGAGATAGGTAATTAGTCAATTTATAAATTATAAAATTTATCAATTGATAAAAGTCATATCATCACTTGAAATAAAAATTAGAATAATTACTTTAAATGCTTAGTATTACTCATTGAAGATGAAGTTTCAAAATAATAATAATAATAATAATAAT
>JAXCLQ010000006.1:14275810-14293804 GCA_035584115.1 Cedrela odorata | reverse complement strand
AAGGGAAAAAAGAGAAAGAGATCATAAAAAGTAATATTTTAATTTTTAGAATTTCTCTTTTTAAAAGTAAAAATTTCGATAAATGACTTGATTCGTCTAAAGATTCTTACTAGAAAAATCGCTGGCATTTCTTACCTTACTTTATTTCATAGGAGAGAGAACATTAACATCACACAAAGCAAGACACTTAAGTAGAGATCCACGTACATCATCCATTTTAACTAGTTGAGCAAAAAACTGCATTTATAAATTATAATCTAAATATCAACCCTCTTATTACATTATTAGACATTATTTCATTCTAAAACTAAGTGGAAATTAGAATAATATGGCTTGTAACTGTGTAGAATAAGAACAATGGATGGTATTGAAAGAAAATAATTCTGTAAGAATATAATAATATCATGAATAATAAATGTTCTAGATCGATTATGCAAAAATTTGCAACAAGCTATGCATGCATGCAATCGTTATTGATCGGATATGGAGCAGGGAATTAGAACAATGCATTGATTACCTACAAATTGTAATATCACTTTTTGGTTATAATTAAGAATTAAAAATATAATTATTATATTTATGAAAAATTATTGAAATTGTAAGTTGTTTTGAAAACTATTAGAATTGCAAGTGACTTGTAGACTTTAAGGGTTCCATTTGCATTCGATTTGTCATTTGTTTGAAATTTGAAAATCAATTTTCAATCACAAAACAAATTGGCAATATTTTTGAAAATAGGATACATTTCTTTTTTCTTTTTCTTATGAATTTTTAGAGAAGAATTTATCAATAATCATGAAATGAGATCATATAATTAAAGAGGGTTACAAATTAGTTTTACGTCTCGAAAAGATTATAATATTTGAAAATCAATTTTCAATCATAAAACAAATTAGTAATATTTATGAAAATAGGATACATTTCTTTTTTCTTTTTCTTATGAATTTTTAGAGAAGGATTTATTAATAATCAATGAAATGAGATCATATAATTAAAGAGGGTTACAAATGAGTTTTACATCTCAAAAAGATTATAATATATGTGTAGAATATACATATATATATATATATATATATAAGGATTGAATATCGAAAATTGAATACACACAATCAAACCCCAAATAGAAACTAAGATAAAAAGCAAAAAATATAGAAACTTAGGAATGTTTTGTAGAGGGAATACTTTAAGATTAAAACTCTTTAGGTATAAATTAGGCCAATAAGATTAATTAATATTAGTAAAAAAAATTATATCAACTAATACAATGCGAAACACGTTGAATAAATTTTAAAATAAAATCATATAGATCAGTTCAAAACAAACAATATCATATATGAGTATTTTTGCATGGGTGTGTGGTATAGCATAATTTACAACTTAACTAGTACTATTCATACATCACATTTTGTCTAATCAAATCCCTATTTTAAGTGTTAAGCATCAAAATTTAGTAATGCTATAAGGGTTTGATAAGATAAAAGGAGGGGGCTAATTGCTAAATATCGTTTCTTTTGCAACTTTTAGATGATCTCAACCAATGACTTAGAATGTACATCATTCATTTTGCTTTAAGGACGATTAAGCTGAAAATAAGTAAATCATATTTGTTAGTATTAATAATAATATTTCTAATAACCATAGACATGAAATCTTGCACACAAGTTTGACACCTCAATCCTCGTTAATTCTTCTTCTATAGGTCTCTCTTTGACCCATATATACCTAGAGGTAGAAAATCATATCTAGATCAACAAAATATCAAACATCATCTCTACTTGTTCCCTATTTGCTAATGGTAAAAAAGAATAATAAGAAGAAGATAATATCCAATAGAAAGATATATATATATATATATATATTTCAGAAAATAACCTAAGCAGCAATCTCTAAACATGGCAATATTCTGAAAAAAGTTGTTCAAGTTATGAGCACACAGAAGTTCTAATCATGAATACACTGAAGGGCATATAAGTATATTAGCTAAAAAGGAAAAGCTGAGAAGAGGAACCCATTTTTTGTGGCTTTGGGTAGAAAGGAATAAACAAATTCTTGACTTGAGAATATGGCTCATTCGCTTTACATTGATTTAAGATTCTTACATTCTAATTCCCATATGGAACTCTTCCTTTATAGCTTTTTGCTACTTCAATTCCCTTCTCTCTCTCTCTCTCTCTCTCTCTCTCTCTTTGCTAAACTGTTTTCCACAAGGAATAACATTCCGTGGTCATTTCTCACTTGTTGCACCAAACCAGTGGTATCATATGTGGTCAACAATTCCCTACCAATCGATATCCTACACGTGTTCTCTCTTACGATTGACTAGTCTTTAGTTTTAATAAGATTCTCCTGTATATCAAGTGTTTCTCTTTTCATAGCTTGTAATGTTCTCAAAAGTTAAAGTTTTATATATGTATGCATTAAGATGGAATCCACAAAAAGGAAATGTAAGTACAAGGAAGAACAAAAATTCTTGCCCTCTATCCTAAAGGGAGAGAATAAGGTCCATAGTGAGAGGAGGAAGGTAATAGCAGTTGGATAACAGAGAACATTTAAAAAAAAAAGTAAAGCTAACTATTCCCTTGTACTGTACAAACGCTAGCATGTTATCTATTTGCATACATATACAGGCGCATACACATACGCACATATTCAAAACGGGGCAGTTTGGCAACATCAAAGAAAGGTTATTAGCACTTTACATGTGCCATTGTTGGAATGATAATTGTATTATAAGGTTTTATAGAGACATGAATTGGAAGTCTTTAGCACTATGTTTATTCTTTTTATAGTTGAACATATAGTATATAATTTTATCTTCAAACAGAATAATCACTTTCAGTCAACATTATACAAATCAATATCTCGAGTTTAGCTTTAGGAATACTACAAAAACACGCATGTATCATATAGTAGATGGCAAATTTCGACATCTAATATAACACCTGGTGGTGTAGTAAAAATCTCTTTGGTGGATCCTGTACATTAGGAATAATCTTCCTCTTCTTCTACTTGATTTACAACCACAATCAACAGTTATAAGGTAAAAAGTTGATTATCTTGCGAAAACCTTTTAATACTTAAGTTATTGTTTTACTTTTTAAGATGAGAGAGAAAGAGATTTAAGGAGAATATAAGCTTCTTCTAACAGAGTGTTATTATCATGCGTACCTGATAACCATTAGCCTTCTTTTATAGGTGTAAGTCTCTCAAGTTTGATAGAATTTTATCAAATCTGGTAATGATAATCCCAGTAGTATTTTAATTCTAAGAATTACGAAAATTTTATTTTGTAAGTATCAGTTTTTCGAATTTTATGGGATCTTAAGCCCTTCTTGTAGAATACTTCTATCAAGTTAATAATCCTTATTATAATCCGGAGAGAGTTTGAGAAGGAAACGAATTTTTCATAGATACGTAACCGTAGTGAAATCTCAGGAGTCATTGTTTGAGACTTCTTTATTCATATGAGATGAGCTCAGGTATTGCATGTCTAAGATCTTTATAAGCTATGGCTGAGACTATTGTAAGCTGTAGCCGAAACCATTGTAAGTTATGGCCGAGATCATTGTAAGCTGTAGCCGAGACCCTTGTAAGATGATCTTAGAATGAAATTCTGACCCGCAATCTTTGACATAACCTTAAGAAATCTCGGCTCTTCCTATCCCCGGGTCCTTGTTATTCCTTGGATATTTTTTTCTTAGATCAGGTCAGGCCTCGAGATATTCCTCTACTCTTTATAGAGCTATATTCGGGACCCATGGTTCATTAAACTTCACTTAGTCTCTGAATTATATCCCCAACAACACCTATTGTGGTTTATCGTATGATTATCATCCATCGGAAATTCACAAGTGATCTTGACATGCACTGTTGTGTTCATGCATGCATGCATGCATATGCTGGAAAAGAGTACTGTAATATTTGTAACTTGAAAGCTACTCAAATGGTGCCTCGCTTTTGCAATTTATTCCTATATCCACATGCCAGCAAACTATACAAGAATTTTGCTTTACTGCTTTACTACCCAAAGACTTTGATAGATTCTCCCATAAAACTGTGTACATAAAATATACTGGCTAATTAAAATCAAGTGATCTTTCGAAAAGGTGAGTTGGGACTAGAATGATAAGATACTGTTCAAGGAATATGAATTTTTTTTCTTCATTTTACATGCTTTAGAAATCTCGAGTTCTTAAAAAAAATTTACGTAGTTTAGCAACACTTGTTCAAAGCACTCAGTTTAATGGGTATCAGCATATAAGATATGTCCTCATTTGTCAATAAAATTTATCTTCTCTGTTATGGGTTTAATGTATTTTGACAGATTTGGTCTCCATAACTTAATATAGGAATTTATTCTGCATTAGCTCGCTAGCTGTTGATCATCTTTTAGATATTATTCTCTGTATTTTTAATAGGTATTCCTGATTATTATCACCACAACCAATCCTGCATGCATGGCAATGCTGTATATGATCAAAACAGCATAAGCATAATGAACTTGAAATTGACACATTGCCATCTATAGCTAGCTTATGGAATGCAATTGCCGATGAACAAATCACAAACCGTTGAACATTATGCTATTACTGTAGCAGCTCATACTCATAGGATTGATGCCGTATTTTCGGACCGCGTCTGCCCTAGAGGGTTAAAGGAAGAGAAATATTTCATGTATTGTAGCATATGTATTCTGTATTCATGGAAAATTAGAAGAGAATATATTATATGCATGAGCTCAGTATTGGGAAATGGACGTAGGGATAGAGATGCTCTCTAGCCTCTAGAAACCTTGTTAATTAAGCAAGTGCACGAATTAATTATAAAGAAAACCTTGTTAATTAAACAAGTGCATGAATTAATTAATTATATATATATATATATATGTATAAATAGTAAGAAGAGTATAGTATACAGATACAATGGAATCTGCAACGCCAACAAATTAAAGGGCATGAGTCAAGAACCAGCCAGAAGTTGGTCATCTTCCCAGGAATTTGTAATTTCTTCAGTGATCAAAATAAAAATAAAAAAATGCAAGTATAGAAGCAAGTACAATCCTTTTATTTTCTTTCTTTTTCTTTAATTTCTTTTCTTTTTTATCAGGTCCCAGCAGCATGCTTAGGATTCGCCGGTGAGGGGCCGGCTGTATTATGCCAATTGAAGAATGAAAAAGTTTTGGGTCCCTCTTCAATTCCCCCTTACATATTTTTATACTGTTTGATATGAATAAGTTCCAAACTTACTGAAGGAGACAAAACAGAATGTATTCCTTATTCCATTCCTTGCCTCCAAACAATCTCCAAGAAAGAGCATCTTTCACTCGATTTTTGTTTTTTTTAATATCTTTTTTTGTTGTATGTATCTAATTCCAAAGTTTCCCAGGTGCTTCAGTCAACAGAATCTTCCTCTAACATTCCCCAAATATAACCAGATAAAAATCTTCATTTGGCGTCTCTATCTGCAAGCTTTAATATAAGATAACATTCATATAAAACCTTATTTACAATATCATTAGTTTTCACTATGTACATTGACAACTGAAAAGAGACTCCAACAACAATGAGATGGACAAAGATATATGAGTTTTAAGAATCTTCCTTGAAGGTGAGAGCTGGGCGCGGCGCCGAAGTGAGACCTTTGAAGGGTCTCCAGACAAGATAGATAGTGGGATTCCCCTCATCCAAGTCAGAAATATTCCTCTATAAAATCCTGCGAATAAGATTCTTGCCTTTGCCAGAAGGACGAATACGAATGCACACAACAAAAAATACTTTGGTGGGATCAATTCTTGTACCTAATGCAAGGTCTGAGGTGTTTCTGAAAAGTTGTTGTAGTGTACAGGTTTTCAATTGGGTTTAGTTCTGTCTGAGAATGGTAAGTGGAGTTTTGAGGTTCGGGTCCCGCAACTATCAAAGTAGGAAGGACAATATCTCTTTTCAAGTCGCTGTGAATATATTGTATTGGATTGGATTGGATCGAGTGTTCTATCATTTTTGTTCAAGATTCTATGCCTTCCTAGCCGCCCCCACTCCCCCCTAGTTTTGCTTTATAAATCCAGCCTTCCACATACCTTTAGTCTATGAGAAGAGGCAGAGTGAGATAGCAGATAATAAGTAACAGCAAGTGCAGAAAGTTTTTTATATGCTCAAGGGCTTGTAATTGTACCTGAAGAATATATAACAAAGGCAAGTTACACATTTCAGGAGGCTGCAGATTGAATCAGGAGAAACAATAACTCTTGTCAGGTAAAGATATAGCTGATCTTGACCACATTATTTGGTTTTTGTCAGTGCCTTCCAGAACAAGTAATCTTACTTGAATTTTTCGTTGAATGACAGAAGATGTACCATCACCACCAACATCAAGGAAAGAGCATCCACCCTTCTTCAAGAATGCCTATGCCTGCTGAAAGGCATTTGTTCCTGCAAGGAGGGAATGGACCTGGAGATTCTGGCCTTGTCCTTTCAACTGATGCCAAGCCAAGACTAAAATGGACACCTGATCTTCATGAGCGGTTCATTGAAGCCGTCAATCAGCTGGGAGGAGCAGACAGTGAGTATATTACAAGGATTCAACAATTATTGGTTCAAATGTATCAATGAATTCCGCTAATTCGAGTCTCTCTTTTGAAATGTCTCAGAGGCTACTCCGAAAACTGTCATGAAGCTTATGGGGATTCCAGGACTTACCTTGTACCACCTTAAGAGTCATCTTCAGGTAAATTTTCAATTGTAAAAGCATAGTCATGCTCATTTTCTTGGTTTTCAATTATGTTCATGTGTTTTCAGGGTTATGGGGTGAGTCTTGTTAATTTTGTAACAGACTCATACTGATTATTGTTGTATCTTTTTGGCTGACAGAAGTACAGGCTCAGCAAGAATCTCCATGGACAAGCAAATAATGGAAACAACAAAATTGGTAAGAGGACAATGTCTCAAAAATTAATCTAAAATAGTTTCAATTAAGCAGAAACATTAGAATTGCAATGCAATTTTTCTCTTGGAAAGCACATACTGGGATCAGAGGAATGAAATTTAAGTCATCTGGTGTAGGTCCAATTGCTGTGGCTGGAGAAAGAATGCCTGAAGCAAATGGAACTCATATGAACAATCTAAGCATTGGACCCCAACCAACCAAGTAAGAGAATTCATTTATTTATTTTATTCATGATTTAAAGTAATATTATTATTATGTTGCGATGCTAACAAGGAGGATTTTGAAATCCAGAAGCTTGCACATAAGCGAAACAATACAGATGCAAATCGAAGTGCAGAGAAGGTTACATGAACAGCTTGAGGTACACTACACTTTCAGAGCTTTGGAACTCAAGTATTTATGAAAACTGTTTTCGAAAATACAGCTTTCGATGCATCCTGATGACTTTCTTTGTACTAAATTAACCAGGTACAGCGACATTTACAGCTGCGCATTGAGGCTCAAGGGAAATATCTCCAGGCAGTGCTGGAGAAAGCACAGGAGACTCTTGGAAGACAGAACTTGGGAACAGCAGGACTGGAAGCTGCCAAAGTTCAACTCTCTGAGCTTGTTTCCAAAGTTTCCACTCAATGCCTAAACTCAACATTTTCAGACCTGAAAGAACTCCAGGGTTTCTGTCCTCAGCAACCACAAGCAAACCAGCCCACAGATTGTTCAATGGACAGCTGCCTAACATCCTGTGAAGGATCTCAAAAAGATCAAGAAATACACAATGGTGGGACCGGATTAAGACCTTTCCATGGAACCACAACGCTAGAGCCAAAAGAGATTGTCGAAGAGCCTATGCTGCAGCAAACAGAACTCAAGTGGTGCGAAGATCTGAAAGAGAGCAAATTTCTCTCCTCAATAGGCAAAGATAGAAACCCCGGTGATCTGACTATAGGCGTCGGACTCCAGGGCGAAAAGGGCAATGGCAGTAGCTGTTTTCCTGAAGGAAGATTCAAAACAAGGAATGAGGATGGAAATTTCCTGGACCAAACCAGCAAGAAACCTGAGTCAGTCAAATTAGAAAAAGAAAAACTTTCGCAGGGCTATAGACTGCCGTATTTTTCGACAAAACTGGACCTGAATACCCATGATCATGAAAATGATGCTGCTGCAGGCTGCAAACAATTCGACCTGAATGGTTTCAGCTGGAGCTGAGCTGAGAGGGTTTCTGTAAACAAGATAAGTTCCAGGAAACATGCACTAGATTCTCAGTTGCAGCAGGGGAAGAGGAAAATCGGCGTGGAAACCGATTTCTCTAATGTTCAGGCCATGCTGGTGGTCGGAGAACAACCCATTCAATCATAATGAAATAAGTTGCAGCAGCAAATGGTATAGTAGTAGTTCTATGACTAGATGACATATATATTCCAAAGCAAGCATAATGTAATTTTCATTATCTCTGTAAGAATTCATGAATTACAAGGATTATGTCTTCTTGATTGAAGTAAAACAACACTAATTCCATTGCATCAATGTCTCAAAGCTTCAAACAATTTGCACTTACAGTTAGTAATTGTTTAAATTTTCTGTTATGATTTCATGAATCTGTTTGTAATTGTTATTCTTTTAACTTATTTTTTAACCACATAATTATTCGCCTATGATTATACTGAAAGCACAGTCACATTCTATGATCGTACTCCTAATTTCTTATGAAAAGATAAACATGACCTACTAGACATCTAGACAAACTACGCTTCAATCTCTCACTCTAAGACAACTATACTAAGTCAATATGGGATGAGATTCTTGCGGCAACAAGAAAATGGTGCGAAGTTATAAATAAAGGTCTAAACAGAGAAAAAAAAAAGAAAAAGAAAGGTTTTTCTACACTATTATATTGACAGAAAGCATTCAGAGCTATACGCAGAGAAACAAATTGTGTGTTGACATATGGAGAGACGAAATTTGGATGTCAGCAGTTGCATCGCCTCTGTGAGAAACAAAAGAGAAAGTAAAAAATGTATGTAAGAGGACATGAAACAGAAAGTCAAAAATATAGGTAAGAAGACATGAAACAGAAGTCACTACGAGGAACAAAACAGAAAGTCAAAAATGTAATTAAGAAATATGAAACAGAAAGAAAAATGTAAGGAGACAAGAATTTTAATAAATATATATATGGTAAACAAAACAAAAAAAAAAAAATTGTCCGTAAACAAAAGATTGTTTGAAAACAATGAACTTTGAAGTCTATATATATATATATATATATATATATAACAATGAACCTCAGATAATTGTGAATTATGACTCTCTCTTTAAATCACTGCAATTTTATAGTTTAGTCTTTGATTTTCTTTGATTTAAAATTTATAGTTACACCCTCATTAAAATTTTAAAGTATAATTATGTTTATAGATATACCCGCCATTGTCAGCAAGCAAAGACATTCGTTAAATATTTATAGGTACGCCACTCACAAAATGGTAAATTATGAGTCCCTGTTAAAATAAATGCAAACTTTCAATTTAGTCCTATATTGTAAATAACGATCCACTCTTTAAATGAATACAAGTTTTTAATTTAGTCATATATCACCCGCCATGAGACATTTATAGTCATGACCTCAGTAAAATAATAAATTATATTTCTACTTATAGATAAAGGAAAATTTACAGTTTTGTCCTATATATATCATTAGTGAAAAATTTACATTCATACCCTCAAAAAATAATAAATTATGATTACGCTTATAGAAAAATGAAAGTGTACAATTTACTCTTTTTGATGGAAAATTTTGTAGTTACACCTTCAAGTCAATTATTAATTAAAAATATTTGTTTAAATGAATAAGTATTTTAAGTCCAGTCCTTTATTTACCTTTACTGGAATAATTTATATTTATTCCCTTAATGAATGGTAAATTACGTTTATTTCTATAAATCATTATAATGTTTCAGTTTAGTCCTGTATCAGTCACTGATCAGTAATTAACAAGTAGGCTCCTTCGAGAATAATAAATTACGATTTTCTTTTTAAATAAATGCAAATTTTCACTTTAGTCTTGTATTTGGTCTTGTGAGAAATTTACAATTGTGCCCTAAATGAATTGATAAATTATGGTTTGGGCCTCATATGTAGGAAAAAGTTTAATTTAGTCATTTATCTTTGTATTTGTTAGTTATGGTAAATTTATATTAGGCACTCCGTGAGATAATAAATTATGATTTCGTCTATATAAGAAGGCATATTTATGGTTTAGTCCATTATCTGCCTCTTATGGGTTCTTTATAGTTATGTCCTCGTAGAAATAATGAACTACTATTATATCTTTTGATGAAAAGCAAGATAAAATTTAGTTCCATTTCTTACATTTTTAGATTATTAACAGTTATACCCTCAAAGAAATGATAAATTATGATTCTATTGTTAATTAAAGACAAATTTACAATTTATTTCTTAAAAAAATGCAGGTAAAGAGAGTTTTCATATTATAATTAAAGCTTTCAAAGTCTACTACATTATTTTGATCAAAGTCTGACCATCAATAAGAAAGCGCACTTAAAATTACATCAACAAGCCTATGCCCGTGAATTCAAGTTGCATATTTTCAAGTATAAAATATCGAAAGCATATTTTATATTTAAAGCATATGATGAAAGTATATCCTCATGCACACGCATATAAAAATTATGTACAAAAATCTGTATGTAATGGCATAAGTTTACAAATAAATATAAAATTCTTTAAGCAAGTGACACCGAGATAGTACTTTAGCTTAATCTGTAACCCGTGTAAATTACATTTTTTTATGAATGACATAATATTCTATTAACTACATATTTAACTTTTCAATTTTCATAAATTACACATTTTTTTATAATTGTTAATGAATGCTAAAAAGTATATATTTATTGAAAGTTTATATTATTATTTTACACTTAAAAGTATCATTAACTCCCTTAAAATAAACATCTAAATATTTGAAATAAGAGTTTGCTTAATTTGAGAAAAATGATTGATTTTACCTAGGTTTTATATAATAGATATATATATATATATATATCTCAATTTAAAGATTCAACTGATGCAAATCTTGAGTCACTTAATTATAAACTTATTATTTTACAATATTGTAAGTCCAATGTTAGATCATTTTAAGCGTTTAGGTGGTAAAAAATGGACTTCAACAAAATTGAAATGTAGTCACAGTCCTACTTGACATACCTCAATATTTGAGTCGTATTTTCCAAAATACAAATCCAAATACGGTGAATGAAGACATTACAAAAAGTTAAGACAGATATTTATAACTTTTGTATTTTGGTTAGAGTTATATTCTAAATATATCACTGACGAATTGGCTAACAAAATTAAATGTGTGTGAAAAAAAGTTTTCCACACTTACCTAACATTAGCCAATTTCTTTGACATTTAACTTTTGTATTTTCCTATAAATATATGCTTGTATTAAACATCAAGGGAGCTAATATCTCTTAACATCTTCATTTCTTTATCGCATCTCTTTTTCTTACAATGTATTTCTAAATTTATAAGTAAGATTAGAGTGAAACTTTGTTAAGTTATTCTTCAATATAAAATCTTTCAATTAAGTGAATCTTATTTCTAAATTTGTTAAAGAACTTGATTCATTGTTAATAAATGGTACATTAAATGCTTGTTTTTTTTTAAATCTCCAGAGTAAGTGCTTTAATTTGTTAAAGAGTTTGATTCATTGTTAATAAATAATACATTGAATGTTTATTATTTTTTACATCTCAAGAGCAAGTGCTTTGATTTATTAAAGAGTTTGATTCATTGTTAACAAATGTTACATTGAATACTTATTATTTTTCACATCTCAAGAGTAAGGTAAATTATAATTTTTCACAAATCAATTTAAAGGTTAATATTTTGTTTTTTGTTTTTTGTTTTTTTTTCTTAAAGAGTTATTTGAATGTGTTTAAGTGTTTCATCTTCCAATTAAAATCACTCTTTAGTTGATTCTTAATTAAGTTATTACAAAGAATTAAAAATAATTTCTACAAATTTCTTCAAAGTAGATCTCAATACCCTACTATTTAATAATATCGAAATTACATTATAAAAAAAAATTCATCAACACAATTCTTATAACACTTAGATAATTAAACTTGTAGTAGTGTAACGCTCACAATTTTGAAAATTCGTAACTGCAGTATCTATAGTATTTAAGAAATTTAATCGAATAATTTAATGTTATTTATTTAAATTAAAATTTCATGTAATTTAAAATTTTTGAGTGAATTTAAAAAATTTATTTAGTGTAAACCCTGTTCTTCGAACATAAAAATAAGATGGTCATTTGATAACATTCATTATCCCACGTGCATTGTATAAGATTAATTGGTACATTAACGAGGCTTAAGTGGATTTAAATTGGTTTATAAAATGAATAATTTGGAGTTATCATATAACGAGTTTCGGTAAATTGCCTTATGATGAAACATTCAGCGATTTCGCTAGCTAGTTAGCGAGTAAAGTCAAGAATTAGCGCTCTTGTGAAGGATTAGGAGCATAGCTCCCGAAAAGTAAACGAAATTGGTGTTAGAGAATGAAAAGAAAAATGTCAAAAAATCTATTATGAACATGAAGAGATCGATACTTAGAATAGAAATATCGATACATGGTTCAAATGTATCGATACATTGATAATACATGTCAATAGTCATTGAATGGATCGATACCTATGAAGAGATGATCGATACTTAGCAAGTTAGAGACTTGGGAAGAAGTTACAAGTTGACCAGATCGATACTTATAGAGAAAGTATTGATACATTTCAAAATAAAGAGTTCGAAAATAATTATAAGATAGACCAGATCAATATCTTTATCGAAGGTATCAATATATGACTAAACAGAGTGTTAAAAAATAATTACATATTAAACTAGATCGATAACTTCAACAAAGGTTTCGATACGTTGAAAAAAGAAGGATCGATACATAAAGGCAAATGTATAGATACTCGAGGTCGAAGGAATCCAAAATTGAATTCTTAAGGAACGGATCGATACTTAGACTAAAGATATCGATACCCAGTCCAAAGGTGTCAATACATGTTACAACTCTGGATAAAATTCAATGAGCAAATTGGCTTTTCGAACACTTTTATAAATACCTAAGAAGGGGAAACATTCTAGGGAGTTCTTTATTCGTCCATTTACCTTTCTCTCTCTAAACACATTCTCTCTTTCACTCTTTCTTATAGATTTTCTCACAAATCAAGGCCAATCCCTTGAGTTTCAATCAAATCATGCTTCCCATTTTATTTCTCACCTTCTCTTCTACATATCGGTTCCGATTTTGGCTTGAAATAGCAAGGAAGAGTATGGGAAGGATTTAAGGTTTCAAATCAATTTGGGAGTTTCATGTTTAACCATTAATGTGAAGTCTATACCGACTTCTACAAGTTAAAGGTAAGCCTATAAACTCATTTTAAATTTAGTTTTAAAGATTTGAGCATATTAGAATTCTAGAGTTCATTATTCACCTAAAGTTCACTTGATTGACACATAGAAAATGTAGAATTGAGTTGATTTGAGATAATTAAAAATATATAAGGTTAAACAAGTGTTAAACATTTCTATGGATATGTAAAACTCGTTATAAATGAAAATACAAAAATTAGAATAATTACGACCATGAAATTTCGTTGTTAGAAATCGGTTAAATAGCCCTCGTTAAAATGCCTCGTAAAGTTATATGTGCCAGATTAAGGGATTTTAGACACGATGACCATGAACATTGCATTTCATGCATATACATTAAATATTTAGAATCTTAGAATTCATAATATTATATATGTGTGATATTAAGCGCCGAACACCCGTAAGAGTAACATACTAGGCGCGAGGATTAATGTGGGAGTGGTAACCCTCTCTTTTTATGTAAGTGGAACTATTTTTACTCGTTTTTCTACTTTTAAAATACTTTTTGGAACTTATGGTTTTATGAATTATGAAATGGTTTATTTATTCTTGATTTGAATTAAATATAAATGGCTTATGGTTTGAATGAATATGTGATTGGCCAGGAGGCCACGTTTGATATTGAAAATATATAGCTTGCAATGAAGTTGAAAATGTATAGCTTGCAATGATGTTGAAAATGAAATGTTTATAAATGATCTTGTCTTTGGTTATTTATGTGGATTGTATTGGTAATATGACTGAGAGGACAAGGATTGTATATAACTATAGCTACAAGGAAGTAGTCTAAGGACAGACCTATGAGAGGCCGCCTAGGTGAGTGCGCTACAAGTGGGATAGGTATATGAGTGGATGTTATAGAGTTTCCCACTTGTGGAATTGACAAAAATAGTCATGAATATCATCACATGAATACTTGAGGCTAACGTTAGTGGTGGGCTAGTTTTTAAATAACTAGCATGCATTCGTATTTTGAAAAGAAATATTTTATTAAATGAGCATTATTTATCATTGTGTAAAATTCACTGACGATCTCAGAGTTACCACGGCCAAGGTAACCACCGAGAAAGGGAGCCGGCCTATTGATTTTGAATAACATACCATGATTTTGTTAAAATAAATTGATTTATTGTGTATTTATAAATAATTTTCTTAAAAATATATTTTTATCCACTCATGAAGTATATCACTATATACTCACCCCCTCACATTCCAGTTTCAGAAAAGCAAGCATAGCCAAGTTCAATAATTGGTGGTGGCAATCGATTAAGGGTATAACACCCTCAGGTATCATTGTGATCCTCGAATCACAAACTGTCTAGATTACTCCACTAAGTTTGACTTTGTAAAACTTTGTATGTATATAATTATGAGTGTGAAAGGATGTAATTTGATATGCACCCTGTATGTATTTTAATTTAAATATACTATTATTTGGGAGATAATTTAGAAATGTCTTGAAAAGACAAATTTATGTAAATAATCGTACAGGGACAGGTACATAAACAGTATTACAAGCCTAAATGATATATTCAGGAGTTAAGAATGTATCTCAATGGTCTGTGGCAGTTATCACTTGTGGACTCCACTGGTAGGGGTATGATATTTAAGCTCAAAATTAATTTCATAAAGTTGGGTTACAAGTAAATTTGGATGAAAAATATAGTGCTTGGATTAATTTTGAACTTTTAATTAAAACTTAAATAAAAGTTTTTCAAAAATTTTCAAAGTTTAAAGTTTTGGGCTATTTTTAAAATTTTAAAAAGAACAAAGGTTTAATCAAAATTTAACATACCAAAATAAAACAATTTGACTCCTCACCCGTATTCCAGTGTCCATTCTCTTTATTTTCAATAATTCGTTTTTCCCTTTTCTCTCTAAATTTTAGGCTAAATTACTTCGAATTCAAGTGATTTTCTTTTAAATTTCAATTATCGGTCCATTTAACGCACTAGAAACTTGAATTTTAGATTTTGATCATGAATTTAAATTTAAGTTACTGTTTATCCAAGAAATTTACACTTGATTTTGCATAGGAAATATTAAAATATGTTGAATTTAAGTAGAAATGTAGTATTTGGTTAATTTAGCATTGATTGAAGTGTTTATAGATAGAAATTTAGGTATTTTTCTTTCGAGTAAATAACAATTTTGAATATGTTATAGTAAGTATGAATTAGCTATAAGATCTTTAATTTGAGCAGTAACTCTTTACACAGTATCTTTAATATGAATAGTAGTTGTTGCTACAGTAAATCTGATATGAATAATCTTTTGCTACAGTACTCTGGCATAAAACAATATTTTTACTTACAATATTTAGATCAAAACTGCATTTATTTACTTAAGTAAAAATGTGTAAATTTAGGATAGTCAAAAATGTAAATTAGAATAAGTTAGTGATGGAAATTCATTGTTGAAAAATGGAGAAAAATGACCTTAGTTAGTTAAATTTAGTGAAATACATTAAACTAAGAAATTTGAGACATAAACTCCATGAATATTGCATTAAAATGTTTAAGTTGATTAATTGAATAATAGAAGACATGATTTACATATTTGTTGTATTAGGCTACGAGAATCGAGGAGAATGACTAAGTTAGGCGGAAGGATCATTAGTAGGAGTAATTACCCTACCCTTATAGTAAGTAAATCGTGCATGTATTTTTACTGTTTTTGAAATAATATGAAAATTGAGGATTTTGAATATTTTATATGCTGCTATCAAATTTATGAAATGATTGTTGAAAATGATATCGATGTGTGAATATTTATAAATGAAAATGATTTTATGGCTCTAGTCATTAGTTAATATTTATTATGATTTGGCTAAGTCTTGTGTTAAAAATGGGATTTGCGAGTTATTCAGAATTTTGTTTAACGTGTTATTCACATTTCTTTTATATTCGAAATGGAAAGAATGTCTGCTTTAAACGAAATACGTGATCACATTCTGAAGTAGGGTCACCGTGGGTGTAGGTGATATTAACTGACTGAGCTATTCTGAAAATGTTTGTATTATGAATTGGTTTCTGTGTAATTGAAAAGTTTAAAAATGTATTGATCTACTCGAGTATGTATATTTTATACCGCATCAACATATGCAAACTTGCATGGTTTACTTACTAAGATTGTATCTCACCTTTTATTATAAAAATTTTATTTTTTAAAGAATAATATTTATGAAAGAAGAAAGAAGGCGTACGCAGATGATTAGGCATAAAAGAAATTTTGGTTATAAGTAATTAATGAAATAATTATAAGATTGATAACTAATTATATAGATAACTTTTTATATGTGTATAGGGATGGCAGCGGATCAAGTTTGAAATGGATATCTCCAAACCCGCATCCTTATTCATAAAAAAAATTCAATACCATACCCGTACCAAACTCACAAACGGATTTGATATTTTATTACCAAACCTATTTAAACGGGTACTTAATATTTACTAAACCCGCGCAGATATCCATGGATATTTATCGAGTTTTTAGTATAATTTTCAATATTAATTTAAAATAAAACATATCACTCATATAAAATATAAAATATATACGATAAAAAATAAATTTATCTTCCATTTTTTTTCTTTAATAAATCTTCTAAAACTTTCCTCTTTTTTTTCTATAAAATGAAAAAAAGAAAAAAAAATAGTCGTTAATTTGTTTCTAATATTATAATTGAAAGCAATGAGATAACATCTGCCTTTTATATCCAAGAAGATATTGCAGATTCTGAAGAATTTAAAGGGAATAAATAAGAAGTAATAATGTTGAATACAAGTAACAGATATGCAACTTACAAATATTTGAGAAGAAAAACATTACAACAAGAAATAAAACAAACATGTCAATCTTACATAGAAAACATTAATAACATGTCAATCTTAAACCTTACTCAAAAGAATAAAACAATATTCATGTTGAGTGTGGTGTTGCAATGTTATTTAGGAATATTTAGGTTTAATATTAAAACAACGTTATTTTTCTATTTTAAGAAAAAAAAAATTGGGTATACCCACAAATATTTATTCATACTTATATCCTTCCCAAACTCGTTGCAGGTTTTAAATTTAATTCTCAAATCCTTTCTAAATCCGTTTAGAGGCATACCAAACCCATCTTATGTAGTTAAGCAAACCAAAACCTAATTTAATTTTACGAAGTGAAGACTAATATTATTAAGCAAACCCAAACCTAATTTAGATAAATAAAGGCCCAAGTTATGAAATCCAAAAACCAAGCCCAATTTTCATGTTTTTAATCTATCATTTTCTAGATCTCTCTAGATGTGTTTAGAGAAATAAAAAAAGACAAAAGAGAGAAATAAGAGAAGGAGAGCAAAACATGAAGCAAGGGAAGAAATAAGAGGAAAAAAAACCGTGAGCTAGGTGGAGGAGGAAGAAACCATGAAAGCCAAAGGAGAAAAGAAAAGTAGGTTGCCGAAAAAAAGAAGGAAGAGAAAGATGGCTGGATAAGTAAGGAAAGAAAGGGTAAAGAGAGAGAGAAGGGAGAAGAAAGTGAAAGAAAAGAGATGAGGAAGTGAGAAGTTTACTTTTGTGGTGTGTGTGTGTGTGTGTGTGTGTGTGTGTGT
>JAXCLQ010000006.1:14243410-14270821 GCA_035584115.1 Cedrela odorata | reverse complement strand
AGAATGGGACAAATTAATGCACTTGAAAATGCTAATCAGTATATGCCTTTGGATCTTTTGGAACTTAGATATCATGAGAATTAATTAATAATTTTGAATTTATTTTGTTTTTAAATTTAATTGTGTCGACTAATTGATAATCATGAAATAAATATATTTGAATATTTTTTTATTTATATTAGTAACATATTCAGTTATATTGATTTTTTAAATAATTTATTATTTGATGATGATTAATATATATTGTTACATTAATAATTTCAGTGATTAATATGTCCCTATTTATATTAATTAATGAAATAATTAAATCAATTAATATTTATTATGACATGAAATGACATTTTTAATGAAAAAAAAATAAGAGTTAGTAACTATATTGTTAGAAACACATTTAATAGTCACTATTTGTATTGTTAATGACAAAATAAATTATCTTTAGAATATGATTCGAGACACGTTTAACCGTCATTATTTATATCAATAATGACATTATATATTGTCACTAAATATATGGATCTGTCACAGTTTAGATTAGTGTCGACAAAATAAATAATCAATAACTATGTTAAGGCGGAACATAAAATAGTCAGTACATAAAAATAAAAAGACAAAATTATATGTTCCAAAATAATCAAATAGTAACAATTTTTTACTTTTATCCCTAATTTTCATCAATCAAAATCTGTCACTATAAAACAATTATTAGTAACAAGTACACTGATATACACAAACAAATGTCACTACATACTAGTGACAGTCACTAAATTGTCATTGTATAAATTAATGACGGAGGTAAATGTGACACATAAGTACTGATAATTTTTCAATCACTTAATATATTTAGAAACAAATAATATACTTACAGAGATAAATATTTTCCATCACAATATGTCATTTTTTTTGTAGTGTATATTTAACAGAAGAAAAGAAAAGAAAAACAAAAAAAATTAATTATCTTCAAAAGTGGATTTAAAACTAAATACATTAAAACGTGAAAAATGTAATTGAAATAAAAATTTTCAATTTTTTTAATTAATTAAACTTTAATTTTGTCCCATAGTGATTTGGTGGATAACAACGTGGTCTAACAAAAGATATTATACAATGTTACATGGCACACGATGAATATATAATAGTTATACACAATGAATGTATAGTAGTTATCTTGATGTATTGTGTTTAAAATTTATTTCTCTTTTTTTCTAGGTAAATTTTTATCATAGGTATATTTACAATTATTATATTTGTATTTAATTTTAAACATACTATAATTGAAGTGTTTAATAAACTCTAATTTTTAGTTACTCATTTATCACTCATATTTAATTATATAAATATGTCTAATTTAAAATTTTTACTTGACTATGCTAATTTGATGTGAAAAATATCTATAATTAGGGTTGACAATTTAGGTTAGTGTGTAATATTCTTATCATGTCAAATAAAAATATAACATATTTTATGCCAAACCAAACTCAACCCATTTAATAATTGTATCAATAATTAAAAACATTAACTCGACACGATTGTTAAATGAATTAAACGAGTTGTAATTTAGTTACCCACCTAATACATTTTTTAATATAATTTAATATATATTTTAAAAAAATTTATAGAATTATCTATTCAAATACTAATATTTTTTTTAAAATATAACTAAATACCTTTTTAAAATGTATTAGATATAACTAAATATTTTTTAACTTGTGAAAAATATAAAATAAATATATTAAATTATAAATGAGTTAATATGATATGATTAGTTAAATAAGTAATTGTATTCTAAATAGGTTTATGTGTCAAAAAATTTAAATTTAAACTAGACACGATTATTAATCATGTTATATTCGTCTCATATATTTAATATTTCAAGTCATAATCCGTTTATTTGGATGGAATTCGTATTATGTAATCTTGTTGTGACTTAAATTGCTACCCATAAAAATAATCGAGTATCATTACAGGCAATTGGATAACTTCATTTCATCTAAAGCACATTAGGGTTAGTTTTGATATTGAGATGATTGTTGAAAAGGTATTTTATAACACTAAGTTTCAGTGAGATCCACTCCATTTTTTTATTAAATTTAACATTTAATGCTTCGTCCTACAATTATAACTTAAAAGGCACCATAATCTCGGGTAATTATTTTTAAAACATTTTCATAAACAATGAATAGCAAGAGCATAAACTTGTATAACTTTTTCACGGTGATTTTAGATTGTGCCATAAGGTTCAGCATATCTTGGAAGCCCAGCCCAGCCCAGCCCAGCCCAGCCCAACCCGTAACCAACCCGAGCAAACTTTGACCAATCCTACAATGCCACGTCCCAGTCTCCTCCCCAATCAATCACAAAAAGGAAAAAGGAAAAAGAGCCCTAGAGCAGACGGTCCAATAACTCAATTACTACTACTCAAATCAACCTGCATTAATTCGAAACCCTAGAACTCCTTTTCAATTTGAATGCTAGAACTCCTTTCTCAGCATCGGATTTTCACGGTGACACGATTTACATCAAAATGGGCGCCAGTCGTAAGTTACAAGGCGAGATCGATCGAGTGTTGAAGAAGGTCCAAGAAGGGGTCGATGTCTTCGATAGTATCTGGAACAAGGTATTCGTACGCCCGTAATACAAACACTTATACGCGTATCAATACACAGACGTGAATAAAAGTTATGAATATATCAGAATTAATTCACTTGTCTGTTCTTTCTCTTCTTAGTCAATTTGAGCGGCTTTTATGTTCAATTTCAGCATTTGTGGATAATGTGTATGTATTACATTGTTTATTGATGCGTAAGGAGTTATGAATAATTGCTAAGAAATTTGAATCGTGAACCATTTCGTCCGTACGATTCTAGCCGCTTACAGTTATTTGCTTAGTTGGATTAGCTGTTCAAATGTTTGTTTTCTTTAGTATTTGTAATTTTTTTTAATGTAAGGGTTCCATTAATTAATTTGATTTGCATGTTGTATCTACAAATTGTGATATATTTCACTTGTCCGTACAATTTGTTTAGTCAGTTTGAGTGATTTTTATATTTCGTTTTGGGGTGTATGTATAATGTATATGTATACATTGTGTATTAATGTGTAAAGAATGATAAAAAAATGTTAAACAAATAAAGAAAGAAAGAACATAACTGTAATGGGTACAAATTGTCCTTTTAATTGTTTTTTGGGTCAATTATTAGAGCGTAGTTATTGATTTTTTTTTTCCTCTCTTGTTGAATTTCTTTTGAATTTGACTGGGTTTTGTGCTTTGATTGGGTGTTTATTGTTGGTTAACTTCTTTTTCTTTTTTTTTTTAATATTTTAAGTTTGGCAATTACAGAATTAAGGTTATTGATTACTTCCCATATTTAATTTTTTGTGTGCTCTATTTGTTTTTGTACATGTGGGGTTTTGGGTTTTAGGTATACGATACAGAAAATGCAAACCAGAAAGAGAAGTTTGAGGCCGACTTGAAGAAGGAGATCAAGAAGCTGCAGCGGTATAGAGACCAGATCAAGACCTGGATTCAGTCCAGTGAGATCAAGGACAAGAAGGTCAGTCTCAGGCTTTTTCATAATCATTCTGTTTATTTGCTTTTTGTGTTTATGAATAATTTGAAACTAAGACACATGCTATTGTTTGCAAACTGTTAATTTGAGTTGTTTAGATTTATTTAAATTCAAATCATGCGTAATTAATGAAAATGATCTTTTTTTTGAATTAGTTTGATAGTATTGAGCTCCAGTTGCAATCTCCTTTTCTGGTTGGGGAGTAGATGCAAGGCACTTTCAACTGATACTGCTCATGCTATTGTTTGCGTATATGTTTCTACATGTCTGATGTTGCATTTCTTAATAGTCGCATTGATTTAGTATCCGAGTTATTTTATGGTCTTTATTTATTTGATTAAAGTGATGTGAAATGTTTTAGTATGAAGTCATGGATTTGTATCTCTTGGAGTTAGGGTTGACAGTTAATCTTTTTCTTTTGTTATATGTTGACATAGGTCAGTGCCTCTTATGAGCAGGCTCTGGTGGATGCTCGTAAGCTTATTGAGCGTGAAATGGAAAGGTTTAAGATATGTGAAAAGGAGACCAAGACAAAAGCATTTTCTAAAGAGGGATTAGGGCAACAACCTAAAACTGTAAGTGTTGCATGCTATGATTCTCTCTCTCTCTCTCTCTCTCTCTCTCACGCTTTTGTAGATATTGTAGTAGAGAGCCATGGCCAGATTCACGGTGTTTTGGGTCAGTTGGCCCCATATTTAAGAATTTCTGGTGTATGTGTTACTATGGTTTATGAGATTTTTGCTTCTGCGCCCTCCGAAACTTTTGGGAAAGAGATCATGGGGTCGGTTTTAATTTTTAAATAAAAAAAGGTCTTTCTTCAATGTCTGTTACTACTGCAGTGAAGCTGGCTTGTAGTAGCTGCAACTATTATTTATTATTTATTTTTGCTAAGAAACAAAATGAATTTACTAACAGAAACAAACTTTACTAAAGAAGGGAACAAGCTGTCCTCTCAAAAAAGGACAACTGTCCAGTATACTCAGCAAAATACTTTCTGTAAAACTAGTAGCTGCCTCTATTAAAACAGACTCTACTGCTGTAGAGAGCAATGTATAGGAAGCATTGTCAGATTTAAACTTCTTCTTGTTTGCAACATGTCAAAGGAGTTCATATAGGTTAGTTTTATTAAGCTTGAACCTATATTGTTGAACTGTTGGACTTCTGTCCTTTCTTTATCTCATGTTGTGGCTGGTGGATGGCTTTTCGTGAAATTCCTACTCATTATTTTGTTGTGTTTCTTGTTATCCTCTTTTGTCATCTTGCAAACCTTTGACAATGACGCACGTTGCACTGAAATTGATAATTATTTTTGTATGAGTTGTTTTGTAGTTTTGGTATTCAATTTAGAGTACTATCTGCCGTCAAATTTTTAATTGTTTGTTATGTAAATCCTTTTTTGATTTATGAAGGATCCGAAGGAGAAGGCTAAATCGGAGACAAGGGATTGGCTGAACAATTTGGTATGTAACCATCCCTGCTTTCACTTTTATTTCTTTTGCTTCTGTGGTTAAAAATGGGTATAACTTGGTGAAGTTGTGTATCCCAAGATTTTCTTTTTTTCAGTCAGTAGTACAAAACTTTTAGCATGTGTCTGATTGATTTTGTATTGAAATTAACTTATGCTTCTTGTGTAATTGCATTTTGATGGAAACCAATTTCCTCACATTGTTGATTTGGCAAAAAATGAAAAAGTTATCAAGTAGGTTGATGATCAAATTATTTAACTAGTGGCACTTATGGTGTTCATTATTATTCTGTTTTTATTTGCTGTCTTCTTATTTTCATCTTCTTATTTTCATTTTCTTATAACATATACCATTCTTGATTAGGTTGGGGAGTTGGAATCCCAAATTGATTATTTTGAAGCAGAGCTTGAAGGGCTAACTGTGAAGAAAGGAAAGACAATTCCACCGAGATTGGTTAGACAAAATGGAAAATCATATCTTTTAAAAGGATGTTCTTAGTTTTCACTGATAAATTGACACTGTTAGTGGTTTTTGTTCTCCAGACCCATTTAGAGACTTCTATTACTCGGCACAAGGCTCACATTATGAAGTTAGAGTTGATCTTGAGGCTACTGGATAATGATGAATTGAGTCCTGAGCAGGTCAATGATGTCAAAGACATGTTGGAAGATTATATGGAACGTAATCAGGTTTAGATCACTCAAAATTTGGCTACATTTATTTTACTTAGTTTAAGCGGAAATACTGTTGAGACGATCTGCCTATCACCTTATTTATGTGAATGAGAGACTATTTCTATATGCTTGCTTTTGAGTCACTTATTGAACCTTTTTACTTTAATATATTCTTTCTGTAGGAGGATTTTGAAGAATTTAGTGATGTTGATGAGCTTTACCACTTATTACCCTTAGACAAGGTGGAATCCCTTGAAGATTTGGTTACAATTGGTCCTCCTGGTCTTGTCAAGGTGAAGTCTTTCTGCCTTGTCATGTTTACTTTCTGGTTCTTGTGTTATGTAATAGGTTTTACTTTCTGGTTCTTGATTATGTCATAGTTTTACTTTCTGGTTCTTGTATTTTCTCATAGGTTGAAAAGTAATTGTTGGTGTTCAAATTTAAAGATTTTTATTCGTCTTTGCCATAGGTATGTGGTAAAAATTTGGGAACCCAGTCAACTTTTGGATTGGTTGTTAGAGGTGGTCTGTCAGTATTTTATTTAATCAATGCCAATTCTACTGACTCATATTTGTTCCAATTGCAGTAACCACATGTCAAAAATATTTGAGTGAATAAGTTTCTAGTCATTTTCCTAAAAAATGGAAATTTCCTTGTAGAAAAGGCTGAACAAACTACAAAGGATGTATTGGCTTTATCTGGCAATTTCCATGATTTATAATGCTTTTATTATTTTTCTCTAGTGTAATATTCCTATTAAAATGTCTGTCACGACTTTGATGCTTTATTTTGGGTATTATTGGATCTTTTGGATCTTGGCAATGACTGTGCAAGCCAACAAGAATTTTTCTGGTAGATTGCTGCTTGTTGCTTGATGAATTTAACTGATTGGTCTTGGCATAGATATAATGTATTGGGCTACTTCAGTTCAATGATTCCTCTTTAGGTTTGTCATCAGACCTGCTGTGGGATAATAAGAGTTGAGATGGCAATGGTCAATTTTCATTGACTTGGATCAATTCCCTAATTTATTTCTGGTGGTTGTGTTTATTTAAGGTTTTGAATATTTATGCATTTAGCATCCAACTATACAACTTCCTTTTTTCTTCATTGATATGCTTTTCTATGTTTCCTGTAGTAATAACAATACTAGAAAAATTCTCTTATATGGTGTCTAGTAATTACTGACTTGATTTTGTGAGCTTTGGGATTCTAATGTGCTCATGTTCCCAAGAGATAAAGCATAGGTCAACATTCTGAGCAGATTAAGTCATTATTCTAAAATTTTATTTATGTGAAAATTTGTAGTAAATAAAATTTAATTTGTTGGCAGGGTGCACCGGCTCTTAGCTTGAAGGCTTCCTTGGCAGCATCAGCATCTCAAATGCCTGTAGTTTTTCCTTTTTTATTTCATTTAATTTTTTTTAATTTATTTGAACCAGCATTACTATAGTGTATTGTATGTTGTACCTTGGATCTGTGGCAGATATTGAAAAAGAGAGAGAAGATATGGTCATAGGACATCTCTATTTGACTTAGTTTAGAAGCTATCTCATCCTTTTATAAAATGATCCTGAATAAATTGGGGATGGTTCATATTTACCTGTTTAATGACTTGCTTGCTGAGTGACTTAGCCTGTGTGTAAACCTATAGTCCAGCTCTTTTTATTGAAAAAAAATCCAGGTGAACTTTTTGGTCACTGGATATGCTAAGGACTATTCTTATCAACTTTAGAAGAATGTTGAAATCAGGCTAGTTGCGGTAAACTTTTTTAAGCGCTTTGAGTTAAGGAGATCCTTATCTTGAGTTTTTATTATCTTATTATCAGTGAAATTTACCACAGTTGTAATGCCAATTGGTTGGCTTGTGCACAGTTGTTAGGTTTATGTGTATTGTTATCTGAATGTTATTTTACTTTTGACATGTTTTATTAGTTAAATTTAGTTTCAGGAAGTATATCATTTGTTTAAAAAGTTCTTCCTTTAGTTTTCTATTTTTCTTTTTTGTTGTGTTTTTGCTGTGTTTTCTTTCATATATTTATATTTTATTATTTATGTGAATTATGTTGAGATTTTACTTGATGAGTTGAGTTTTTCCCTAGCCCAATCTTGGACTTAAACAGATGGATTCTTTTTGTCTAATTATACTGGATGTTGTTTAATCCAATTTAATTTTTCATTTCATGAAAACTTTTTGTCCTTTTATGTTGCTCTAATGTGTAATCTGATTTCTGTTTCTAGGCTACTGTCACTCCCACACATCAGCAAGCCACTTCTGTCCTGGAGCATGGTGAAGATACAGCTTCCCAGGATAGTAATTCAGATATAGTTGCTAGAACTCCTCCTGCAAAAAGCAGTGGAGTTGGTTCTACCGCATCAACACCAGCTGGTGCTCAAGCGACTCCTATTTCCATCAACATTCCTGCTCATAATTTGTCCAATGCATCAAACGCTTCAGTAGTCCTTCCAGGTTCAAGTTCTGCTAGAGCTGTCTTGGATACTACTGGTTCCATTAGTTCTTCACCTCCTGTAAATCTGACAAGCTCTACAAAGGAAGAAGATATAGTGAATTTCCCCGGTCATAGATCATCTCCATCTCTAGCTGACATGAGGGGCATCAGTAGAGGTGGCCTCACTAGCCAACCCTCATCTAGCATTCCTCTTAGTTCTGCCCCTGCAGTTCCCACCAATGGCAACCTTGGTGCAGTTCCTACTACTGGTAACCTTGGTGCAGTTCCTTCAGCCTCAGATGTGGCAAAGAGAAATATTTTGGGAGCTGATGAGAGACTTGGGAGTAGTGGGATGGTACAATCTCTGGTCTCCCCACTCAGTAACCGAATGATTTTGTCTCAGGCTGCCAAACCTAATGATGGAACTGGATCAGTTGATTCTAATAATGCTGGAGAGGCAGTGGCAATGGCTGGCAGGGTTTTTACCCCTTCTATGGGCATGCAATGGAGAACTGGAAATTCCTTCCAAAGCCAGAATGAGCCGGTTTGTCATTTTTTGCTGTTTTGTTGCATGCTTTTATATGCACTTCTGTGTGTGCTAGTACATATGTTTGTATGTGCATCTGTGCTTTAAAATTAAACATGTTCTTTCGAATTATTCCAGTGTAATTGTAACTCTGCAGTAATTCTGAGTTCATGATAGTCTGTTGTTTCAGCTGACCTGAAAATACGAATGTGAAACACAATAAATTGAAACAAGTGATACTTGTAGAAGTGCGAGTCTGAGTAACAGTGATTAGCTGGCTGCTAAGGTCATGTAGAAACAATTGAAGTGACTTGCAGACTTGCGAGTCTGTGTAACAGTGAGTTAGCAGGCTACTAAGTTTTGGTATGGTGGATTCTATTGGTTATCCATCTCCTGTGAAATAAATTTTTAAATTTGGAAAAGAATTAGCTGAAATTATGTGGATTGCATTGAAATATCTGAAGTATACATAGCAATCTATTTCGGTGCATAGATTAGCTGAATAAGTGTCCAATGTATAACATGTTGGAATTGGATGATGTTAACAGGGAATTTGCATAGGTAACAGGTGTCATGAACCTGAGCATACTTAGTTAAATTTTTCCTGATCTACATTAATGTCTCTTTTGTTCATTAAATTGTTTTAAGATCTTAACACGTAATATCATCTGTAATAGAGTTAATTGACAATGATGTAGAATCAAATTTGGAAAGTGGATGTGTTGTCCATTTGATTGTTGCATACATTCCCTGTCAAATTTTGAAAAAGTAACCTATTAATGCTTCTATTGGTTGCAAAGTTTGGAGCATGTTTGTTCTCTGCATGCTTGAATGCATAATTAGGTTTTTCTGTAAATAGTGCGCTGTTTACTGTAGTATCATGCTCTTTTACTAATAGTGCTAATGCATAAGCTATTATTGTTATTATTTATTAATATTATTTACTAAGAAACAAGAGAATTTCAATCAAAATCAAACAAGATGTACAAAAGACTGATCAGTTGTCCATAAAAACGAGGACAATCTACCCTAAAGACCCCGAAAGGGAACTAAAAGACTTTGAAAAAAGTACAAATCAGTTCAAAACTATAGCTCAATTGAAAGATGCTGTTTTATTATTGGAACTTACCAGAAAGGGAACCAAAAGACTTTGCAAAAAGTACAAATCAGTTCAAAACTATAGCTCAATTAAAAGATGCTGTTTTGTTATTGGAACTTAAATTTATATATTTTCAGGGGCAGTTTCGTGGAAGAACTGAAATTGCACCTGATCAGAGGGAGAAGTTTCTACTACGGCTTCAACAAGTGCAGCAACAAGGTCATAGCAACCTTATTGGCATGCCTCTTGCAGGAAATCATAAGCAGTTTTCTTCCCAACAACAGAACCCACTTTTGCAGCAGGTGCCTTTTGTGCTAGAGATTTTTGGTTCCTTTCCCTGCTTTTTTTGACAGTCAACTTATGGGAAATTGATTGCAAGTAGAACTGTCAGATTGCAATTTTATGTCATTAATTTGATAGTTCAAATGAGACCTTGATAAGTCATCAGTTCATGCCATGCATGTTATTTCTTATTGCAAGTTGTTGTGAAGCTGGATTTGATTTCTCTGCAAGATATTGATCTTGTTGTGTTATTGGGCATGGCACTAGAAATAATAGAAACTAAAATATAACCACCATCTTTGACATGCAGCCACTGCTGCATATCACCCTTGGTAGTATGGATGCTTCAGCAGGGATTCCATATATTGTTTTTTTCTTCAAATAGCCTCAATTTTGTACCTGTTATGCCATAAGTATACACATATTTGAAACTAAATGTTTTGTTTTGTTGTCTTTTTTTATTCTTCTTGGGTACTTGTTGGTACACATTTGATCTTGTGTCAACAATGGTCAAAATCTCTTTCTATGTCTCGATTTTGGACCTGTTATTCCATAAGTATACACATATTTGAAACTAAATGTTATGTTTTGTTGTCTTTTTTTTATACTTCTTGGGTACTTGTTGGTACACATTTGATCCTGTGTCAACAATGGTCAAAATCTGTCTCTCTTTTAATTATTTGGGTAATGAATTATTAATTAATATCTTTATCCATCCAAAACAAACTCCTTAAGTTGCTCTCGATCTGTACCCATTAAACCTTAAGTTTAGATTGGTAATGTATCGATACGTATTGCTCCCCTCGCCCTGTTTTATTTTAAATATTCTGGGCAAGTAATGAAGTTACAGTGAATAACTTTGTCCACATAAACAAACTCCCAAAACCTTTTTTCTTCGAAAGAAGCATTTCTCTCAAAGTTTAGGGCACACTTTTTTTTAATACAAGATAAGTTCATTTTTATAGTCTAAGATAATAGCATAATGGTAAATTTAACTTCCTTATTAGATTAAGTTCCCTCTACCACACTGCTATATAAATGCTGCTCAATCCCTGCCATGGCGCCCATGTTTTCTTGACCAATGCCATGGCCACTATGTTTTGTATATGCATTGTTTGGTAGTATTAGTTAGTATTAAATGTATTAAGGGCTACTTTAAACAATGTAAAAAAGTATACAAACTGTAATTTTTATGTGGGTGTTGTTTTTAGGTCAATTTAATATGCATATGCAAGACAAGACAAATATAGGGTGTGTTCACATCTGAGTGTCCTTATACTAGAATACTCTGTGCTTTATTGACGATTTTCTTTGGCCTTTCTTTTAATCATTTTGTGAGTTCACGTCTGAGTTATCTTTTTCTTTATACACTTGAGTAGGGATGGGGTGTTGTGATAATTTTGTTAGTTTGATTCTTTTTTGGATTAGAGGAAGGACAGTTTTGGGTGTATTGTATAGAATTGGTTCCCCTCCATTTTTTTTTCCTTCATGGACATTTAGCCCACTGGTGTGCCTCTTGTCTTTTGAATTATTAATCGGTTTTTCTTTCTCTTATAAAATAAATAATAATAAATAAATAAAAAGGATTTTGCCTCATCCCCTCCCATGGACAATCACAAATTAAACTTAAACCCCCCAACCCCGCCAAATGTTACAGTGATGTGATTTATCCCTATACCTCTTCCTCTATTGCTACAGATCTAACAAATCAGGTATACCCTAAAGGCAGTTATATTTAAATTCTTTAAGTTCTAATTTTCAATAAATGGTTGATGCCCAACTCTCTTAGATGTATGATGCAATGGACATTCCATGTAATTTGTTCTGCCTTATTATTGTATATTCTCTTACAATATACTTTTTTTTTTATATTATTATTTTGCATGACAACATTGTGTTTGTGCAGTTTACTTCTCAAAGCTCATCCATCTCTCCTCAAACTGGTCTGGGACTTGGGGTTCAGGCACCAGGTCTGAATACTGTTACATCTGCCAGCTTGCAACAACAGCCGAATTATATCCACCAACAATCTAGTCAACAGGCATTGATGACAAGTGGCCAGAAAGATGCCGGTACTCTTTCTTTCTTTTTAAAACAACTATGCTACACCTTTTCTTTCGTTCTGCTGCTTATATTTTTCCTCTCCTTTTTTGTTTTTTAAAACAACTATGCTACACCCTTTCTTTCTGGATTTAATTTCATGGGCAGTGTCAACTGCATCTAGGAAGCTTGCAGAATATCTGATGACTCAATTAACTGCAATAGTTTTTTTGTTGTCTTAACATCCCCTCTATTTCAATTCCCAATTATATCCACTACTTTTTTCTGCATCTACCTAGTTTTATTTAGCCTTGACAATTAATCTGGGTATAACATTAAAGTTTCTTATCAAATTTTGATGGTTCATATTAATAAGATAAAGCTCAAATCAGCATGAATTGAAGAGTACTAGGGTGCAAAAATGTGAATTTTTGGTTAAGGTGATAAAGCATTTGGAGGTTTTACATTGTTAATCTATTTTGAATTTAGTGTGTTACAAGGAATATGAAAGATTTACCAAAAGCATGGATTAGCATGGAGAAGTATGACAGATAGCCTGCATTGACAAATAATACTTAAGATGCTGAATGGCATTTACTTGTTTGTGTATGATGCAGATGTTGGCCATTTAAAAGTTGAGGAGCAGCCACAACAGCAGAATTTACCTGAGGACTCAGCTCCAGAATCTGCTCCTAGTCCTGTACTCGGCAAGAATCTCATGAATGAGGATGACATGAAAGCTCCTTATGCAATTGATTCTTCTGTATGTTGAATAACTCTATTATTCATTGTCTACTTTTCTGTCTTGACTTAACAATATATATTCTAACTAACATTGGGATTGAGGATTTCTTTTGTTTTTTGTTGCCTATCATATTGTATTAATAGTTTCATCTTAAGACGCAATACAAGGTCCATTTCTGAATTCTAGGTCCTGTTTGGTTGAATTATATTTGAAAACTAGCGATATAGAATGTTTTCATATGAAAATATGTTTGCTGATGTAAAATCTGAAAAAAAAAGAGTCGCTTCCCTGTTTTGCATAATTTTCAAATCTGAAAACAGTTTCAGAATATTATATTAAACATGTTTTCAACTAGCAAAATTACTGAGAGTACAATTCAGATATTTGGATTTTTTCTTTGTTTTCAAATTTATTTTTAGATCATCATCCAACCCTAATGTTAGTCACGTTTGTAGGATTTAGTGTCAAATTTAAATCAATTATGTGAAAATTATTTTGCCTTGAACTCTGTTATTATTTCACTACAGATTAGCAGGGGTTAATTTATAAATGTTGCTGATAAACAGTGCCCTCCTAAATTGCATGATGGTGAACTATATCAGACTGTTTTAGTTAAACATTTTGGAGCACAATTGTATAATGAATCTTAGCACCGGATTACCAAGTATTTGCCATTCTATTACTCTTCTAGTAGTTGGTTTTGGACATGACTCTGGTGTATAATTATTAGGTGATGGTTTTTGGCATGATCTTAGTTGCTTGTAAACATGTCTTTGCTGCAGACAGGAGTATCTGGTTCTTTGACTGAGCCTGCTCAAGTAATTAGAGATACTGATCTGTCTCCTGGACAACCCTTACAATCCAGTCAGCCTTCTGGTGGCCTCGGTGTCATTGGCCGGAGAAGTGTTTCTGATCTTGGTACCATTGGTGATAGCCTGAGTGGATCAACTGCAAATTCTGGGGGAATGCATGATCAGATGTACAATTTGCAGATGCTTGAGTCTGCATTTTATAAACTTCCACAACCAAAGGATTCGGAACGTGCCAGGAGCTACATTCCAGTATGGATGCACAATATCTTCAGTTTATTGAACCTTTTGACTTTGGACTTGTCTAGTATGTGGTTAAATAATTATCATTTGCTGGTCTTCTACAGAGGCACCCTACAGGAACACCTCCTAGCTATCCTCAAGTTCAGGCACCCATTGTGAGTAATCCAGCCTTCTGGGAACGATTATCTATGGACAGTTATGGTACCGATACACTGTTCTTTGCATTTTACTATCAACAGGTGATTTTTCTTTCTCCTTTATTATATTTATGCAAGCACTTTTCCGTATGATTTTATTCCAATTTATGCCATGCATTTTTCTGTGATATAATTCCATTAGATTGCTCTCAAGTCAATTATTTGTCTGCAGAACACTTACCAACAATATTTGGCTGCGAAAGAGCTAAAGAAGCAATCTTGGAGATACCACAGAAAATACAACACATGGTTCCAACGGCATGAGGAGCCAAAAGTTGCCAATGATGAATTTGAACAGGGAACTTACGTGTACTTTGACTTTCATATTGCCAATGATGATCTACAGCATGGATGGTAAGTTGGATTTGGTATTTTACTTTACTCAACTTTTTAACTTCTGCTAAATTTGTTTGGTTTACATGTATAAATTAAGTTGTGTGAACTAAGCTATTATTATCTGGATGCATATAAGTTTGCATCTGGGTGGTGGCAGTATCATGGATCATGGAATTCTTGAGAAAGTTGGATTTCATTCGGGACAAATTCTCTTTTGATGCAATTGCTCTGGTTTTCATGAATGGAGAGCATATGTCACAATCCTCGTTATTTTCTTGTGCAAATGACTAATCTATGATGACAAAAACTCTTGCCTTTGGTAACCATGTGCTATGCATTACGTCATATAGATGCTAGTTTTACCATGCTTTTGATCTACTTTCTGAGATGATTTGGTTCTTCTGCTTGGGATTGCGAGAGTGCTCCCAGTTATTGATATATTTTCTTTTGTTGATCCATAGAGAGTGTTTCATAAGCTGTTTAATTTCTCACCGTGATAATTTTCTTTTCTAATGCACTTAATTAACTGATCTGTCTGTCATATTGTTGTTTGCAGGTGTCAAAGGATCAAGACTGAGTTCACATTCGAATACAACTATCTTGAAGATGAACTGATCGTATAGCGGCTGTGCAGAAGATTAGCAACAGTGCCGAGGCTAGCAAAGGAATTTGTTGCTGTACAATTTGTATTCAGTTACACAATGGTCTGTTTCATATCCTCCAGCTTTTATTTTATTTTTTATTTTTGTTGACACTGGTGAAGAAGAATATCAATCTTCCCATTTTCTGATTTATAATAATAATAATAATAAAAGAGGTTGTTTATGAATTTGACATGCCTGTTAGTTATTACCTGGGGTATATTTTTCAAAAAATGAGGTGGAAGATTTCTCACTACTCAAGAATATATATGTAATGGTAAAAAATTAGATTCTCTTGTTAATCCTTACCACTTATTTGAGCTTCTTTTTTTTATATATATTTTTGAGTAGTACAGTATAGATACTGATGTTGCATTACTGATTTAATTAAACCATTTGAAATTGGTGAATCAAGGACATAAGCATGTGAAATTTAATTAGAAATTGACATAAGCATGTGAAATTTTATTAGAAATTGATATATTTTTTCTTTTCTCTTCTCTGGGTTATCTTATTAAGTCAGAAGTCACAGACCATCACTTTATATATATATTTAATGGGCAAAATGGCCGAACCTCCAAGCAATTACTTACTGCCCTACTTACTTAAGACATGAGAAGTAATTGCATTTGCATATGCAACCTAACAAAAAATAAGAATAAAATCCCTGGTGTTTTGCTTTAAATACAACATGGTTTAACAGGTTTTAGGAGGATTTATTGAAATCATATATGATATGGATTGTGATTTCCTTATCATTAATACTTCCAAGTAGAGTATAACCATGCAGGACTTTGGAGGAGATAGATCTTCTGACCTAATTAATAATTAAAATAGAACAGCCTTTAGTGATTCTACATAGACCGTTGGGCATAAGCAACTTGGCATCTCATAATTGGGCCACGTAATCACCCGTTTCTAATATAAATTTATCTAATCTAAACTTAACTTTTTATTCATTATAATAATGTCACCAAGATTTTAAATTTTAAATCTCTTTAACTTTTTTTTTTTTTTTTTTTAATATACTAAGATTTAAAAAAATTAATAATCAATCTTAACTCACATTTCTAACTCTCTCCAATATTTTAATGTGATTAAAACTTAATCCTAAAAATAAAATTAGAATTCGTAAATATATATATATATATATTTATAATTCTAATTTAAGTTAGGATTATAAATTTAGTGTTACGGATTTTTAAGTTAATATTAGTAAACTAAGATATATGTATTTAACAATGATAAATAAAATTATATTATTAATAATTTATTAATTAAGTTTCTTAAAATAAATTAATTTTAAAAAAATTATAAAAATAGTATTGAAATAATAATTATGTTATTTTATTTTTATTAAAATAACCAATCATATTAATTTTGAATAAAAAAAATATTTTTATATTATTAAAAACATAAAATTGTTAAGGTGCTCAAAACGATTATTTTGATAAATTGATATAAAATAATAATAATAATTATTATTATTATTATTATTATTATTATTATATTTTAGAAATCAATCTCAAAATCTAGCCGTTGAAGACTTCCTCCGTTTTCCTTTTTGACAAACTTTCAATTAATCGCAGAAATTTGTGTTTCTTTTTTACTTTTTGTCATTTAATCATTGGACAGATTCTTCCCCTTTCTCTTTTTAACCTCCTTCCCAATGTGTATGCACTTCATATATTCTTATTATTTATCCTTTAGATTCAATCCCCATCTTCTGAAATTTGATCGATACTGATTTTGTTTCATAAATTTCTGTTGTGAAAACAATAAAGAAAAACACTTTCTATTTTTGGAGCTCATTCATTAGTCGTTGTTGTTGGGTGGGGGGTTGCTCTGTTTCCGTTTTTACTACTTTCTTAAAAATTGAAGCTTCATTCATTTATTAGACAACTCCTATTATTTATCTTTCTCTGTCGAGATTTTCTCGTTCCGATTCTTTCCTGGTTACATGTAGTGAAAGTGAAATACAAACATACGGAAATATACAACTGTATATTCTTACTTTTGGCTTTCATATTTTAATCGATTCTAATTTTTATTTTTCCTTTCTCTGTTTCGAGATCTCTTGATTTTCGCTGATTTCTCCTATCTACCTGCTAAAACCGTTTCCTTTTTCCCCCTCTCTTTTATTAAACCTTTTCGTTTTCTTTTGTTTAATATATTACTTTTTCCCAGAAAATCTAAGAGAAACCAATTACTTTCTCCAGAAAAATATCGTTTTTTTCCCCCCGGGAAACAATCACGAATGATGGGTAGTTCTTGGTTTCTCAAATCGTTATTGTTTTTTGGTCTTATGGGAGCTTGTGTTTACGGTCTTGGTGTAAACTGGGGGACTCAGGCTACACACCAACTTCCTCCAAATACGGTGGTGCAAATGTTAAAAGACAATGGGATATCAAAAGTGAAGCTTTTTGATGCAGATCAAAACACCATGTCTGCTCTTGCTGGTTCTGGCATTGAAGTCATGGTTGCCATTCCTAATAAAGAACTTGACGCCATGAATAGTTATGACAAAGCCAAACAGTGGGTTAAGAGGAATGTCGCCCGATACAATTTCAAGGGTGGTGTTAACATCACGTAAGTCAATTTTCGTTTTTATTATCTGGGGTTGTGTAATTTTACTTCTTTTTGCTATATTTTGTGTTTGCCTTTTAATCTATGTGTTGCAATCTCATCTAGCTACAGTTAAATTTGGATGAATTTTCGGTTGAATAAACAACTTGGAATTTTGTTTGTTCTTAAGTGTTATTGCTGCAACTTTTGTGCTGGTCTTTCTTGGTAATAGAAATTATCTGAGCTGATGATGCATTAGTTGTATATGTAATGAAAACGGGGATGATTTAGTGTCTTTGATTTAAACATGGGATTGTTGATATAATTGAAGCTGCAGAAAAATCATGTATGTTCTTGAATTCTTCTGAATCTCCATTACCTTAATATCAGGGTTGAGTTCTTTCTCTCCTTGTTTGCCCCTTCTGAAATTCCACTGCTTTTCCACATCACAGTCATTCATAGAATCGTAGACAGATAAGACTTCACATCTGTGTGACTCATTAGATGGCAGTTAATAATTGTTTATTGGTAAAATTAATTGTTGATCTGGTGTGCAATTATGAATGGCTAGCAATTCAGCTTGCTATTAAATGCTAGCACATTCTGATAACTTTTAGAAAAAGGAAAAGGAAATTTGGAATCTTAGAGAAAGATATTCCAACTTGTAATATGTACAAACTTTTAGTTTCTTTTTCATTAAGTAGTCATCTGTGAATTCGGGTATTAGATTCTTCAAATGAAGCTTTTCTGAGGGTGTTTTGTTCTGGAAAGACAAAGGAACAACAACAAGTGGAAATATTGATCACTCCAAAAGCTGACTGATGATAATGTCAGTTGGGAAGGATCTAATTCATGTACAACTATTTGGAAACAGAATGATAAAATTCAACCAGAAGTTGTGGAAGATTTTTGATAAATGGTTTAACTCTTTGTACCAAGCCAGCTTGCTGGCCGGAGGCATAATTTAAAGGGAGCAACAGTATTAAGAATTTTATAACTCGAACTATCTTTCTTTTTATTTAGGTCCTTTTCTTAGAAAACTTAATTATGATTTTTCATTTACGATTGATCTATTGGACCTCAATCATTGAAATTTTCTTACTTTTTGAATAGAAAATTAATAATGAGTTGGAATGGTCATGTTGTTTTGTGTATTTTGCAATACATGAACTACAAAATTTTCTATGTACTGTAAAAAATAAAAAAGGAAGCTTCTCTACTAAATTCACTTTTGTTGAGTTAAGTGAAGAATCTGATTCTTATTCCTAGTTTAGTTAAAAAAATGAAGAATCCACTTAGGAACTTTTTATCGTTTAAGTCAACCTTTCTTGTAAATGGTGAATGGAACAAGATTCCAGGCTTGTCTGTGAAAGTGCTGATTACTAAAAGGTAGCAATACTGTAGTGTGTTCGTACTGCAGATTTACTTGCAAAAATAAGGAATGTGCTTGAGTATTATCACAGTTGCAATAGTTGTTCTAATTTTCAGGACACGTGGTTTAGAAATTTCTATTTATCAAACAATTTTTGCTATCATTAGTCAATTTTTAACTTTAGTGTTGATAGGTTTTTGGGATTGTTACCCTGCAATTAAGTGCGCAATCTCAATTGTTTGTCTTTTAATCTTTTTCAATCTTGGTGCAGATATGTTGCCGTTGGGAATGAGCCTTTCCTTAAATCCTACAATGGCTCATTCCTAAACACCACCTTCCCAGCACTTCAGAACATTCAAAATGCTCTCAATGACGCCGGGGTTGGAGATTCTGTGAAGGCCACTGTCCCCTTGAATGCCGATGTTTATTTTTCCCCAGACAACAATCCTTATCCTTCATTTGGAAGATTCCGAACTGATATCATTGATCAAATGACCCAGATTGTTGAGCTTCTGGCTAAGAACAAAGCGCCTTTCACTGTAAACATCTATCCTTTCCTAAGTCTTTATGGAAACGATGATTTCCCTTTTAATTATGCCTTCTTTGATGGGGCTACTCCCATTGTTGATAGTGGAACTGGGATTCAGTACACAAATGTTTTTGATGCCAACTTTGATACTTTGGTTTCTGCTCTGAAAGCTGTCGGGCATGGCGACATGCCCATTTTGGTAGGAGAGGTGGGTTGGCCCACAGACGGAGACAAGAATGGCAACGTTGGTAATGCTTTTAGATTCTATAGTGGGCTTTTACCAAGACTTGCAGGCAATAAAGGCACCCCACTGCGCCCTGGATATATTGAGGTTTACTTATTTGGTTTACTTGATGAGGATGCAAAGAGTATTGATCCTGGAAATTTTGAGCGTCACTGGGGAATCTTTAGGTATGATGGGCAGCCTAAATTCACAATGGATCTCAGCGGTCAGGGTCAAAACAAAATGCTTGTTGGTGCAAAGGATGTGAAATATCTCCCCAACAAATGGTGTATGTTTAATCCAAATGCCAAGGATGTGAGCAAACTTGCAGACAGCATAGGTTTTGCTTGCGCCAATGGAGATTGTACATCACTTGGATATGGCTCTTCTTGTAATAACTTAGATGCTAATGGGAATGCTTCGTATGCATTTAATATGTACTACCAAATAAAGAATCAGGATGATTTGGCCTGTGGTTTTCAAGGTATGGGCACGGTTACTACACAGAACATGTCACAAGGGCAATGTAATTTCATTATCCAATTATCTCCTAAATATGCTACTGTTAGTGGTGGTGGTGGTTCTTCTTTAAGCCCCTCACTCGTGGGTTTAGCAATTATTATGGTATTAACATTCATGCTTCTGTAAATTTATTTTTGTTCATACATCTGATGTACTGTTTTTTATAGTTTCTTGGACCTCAGAGCCTCATGAGTTATATTTATTTCTATTAATTATTCAATAAAATTTCGCTTTATTTTTCAGTTTCTTATCTAATTGTTCGTTTTTTGGTTAGCCATGATGGTTTTCTGATGCTATGATCAAATTTAATCTATCTTTTGGGATGTTCATGCATATCATTTTCCACAATGTTTCTTATTGCTTCGGCCTATGGCAGACCAGTAGAATGTTTACTATAGTAGATGATTCTATATTATGTGTCTGGATATTACAACTTCTAGTTTGCATTTTACTTAATCTACTTTTCCAGAGTTGTTGTTTTGATTACTGAATTATATTTTTTCGTTCAGAAAAAAACAATGAATGCTTCTCTTTGGCTTCTGTTTCATCAGCAATTGATGATTGAGTGATTCTCAAGCTTGTGCTGCATGAGTTATAATAGCTCCAATCTCTATATGCTTAGTTTGGGAAACTTTCTGAACTATGGTCATTTGGTTTCTTGAGTTTGAGTGCAAGTATTTTGGTGGGAGAAAGAGTAGTTGGAGCTAAGTTTCCTTTAAATTTTCCCAGAAAAGTGGAGAAAAGAAAGAAATTTTGTGTCAGATTTGAATGAATGATATTGTTGAGAGAGGAATGATTATTTTGTCCTTGCCACTTTCTTGTTCTTCTATATTGTGCTTACCACTATACAACAAGATAGAAGTAGCAAAAATTAAAATTTTAAAAATTAAAATATATATATATATATTTTTTACACATTGGATTGTTCATGGGACTGAGCTATTTGATTTTAAAATTAAATTAAACTAATAATTAATAATTAATAAAATTTTTATATTATGTATTTTAATTTTTTTTTTCATTATAATTTTCTCTTTTATAATTAATTAATTTTAAAGTGAACGTGTATGTAATCAAAATAAATTGTACGAGTGTACGAATAAAGTGATACATTTGTCTATATAAATAATTTTTTTCTTATATCAAATATGATATTAATCAAAGATACATGAAAATGTAGCTTATTCATATTATATCATTATATTATAGATAATTAACATTCTTTCTTTCTTAATACAATTTTGATTGAATATATAAACACAAAGAGTGCATTGACCATACAAACAGCAACAACTTGTATTTCTAAAAATAGCAAAATTCTGCAATCAATTATTAATTAACAAAATCAATAACATTTTGCATGAGATGTTAATTTGAAGCATTAAGTCTACTAGAATATCAAAATTCAAATAATCCCTTGTTCTAAAATGCTAATAGCAATAGTTGGGTGCGCTTAGCGATATTTGGGGTATCGATATTTGGGGTATCGGATTAGACGGTTTAATTTTTAGAAATCATCTTCCAAATACAAAGTATTCGTGTGTATATATATATATATATATAAATTATTGTATACAAATTTAAAAAAATACAATAATATTAATTAAACGAAAATATAGAATTAATATATTTTCATTCAATCAACACTATCATGTCATCGCATAATTTATATGGAGAATTTGTATTTCAAACGCTATTAAAATTTTAATTTATGATTTATAAATAATAAAATTGCTAATAATTAAATATAAACAAACAATAATTGCTAAATATTAATTATAAAGTAAGAATACGTACTTAACAAATAATGTATATATTTTATTAATTTATTCTACAATACAAAATTCCGGACACTCTTCTCCTTTTTTTCAAAATTTGATAGACATTGTGAGGGGCACATATTTGACTACAACATATTAGATATGTAAGATATATTTTTCGTTTTATATTTTAAATTTTATATTTTTTTTTATTTTTTATTTTTTATTTTTTATTTTTTATTTTTATATTAAGATATGTAAGATATATTTTAAGCAAAGTCACAAACGCAAACAACACATTAACAATAATACTACTAATTAAATGGAAGAGCCTTTCAATTATGCACCCTCAAAACCCTACCAACACAACAATCCCACTTGGGTTTTGCATTTTTTATTTTTTTTTTGGTTAAAAAAAATTTATAAAATTTAAAATATTTTTTAAATTTGATATGATAATCTAACCTAAACCAAGAAACAATTTCCTATTATTATTATTATCAATTTTTCATATCCCTTTTTATTCTCTTGTATTGAAATTGATAATAAACACTTTTATGTTGTCACGATATATTTGCACAACTAATTATTACATGATCTAATCAATAATCATTGATTAGACAGACTATCCCACTTTATTTCAAATTTTAAATTCCATTTAGCGGCAACTTAAATACTTTTTTTTTTTTTTTTTTAAATTTATCTAATAATCATTCATATGGAATAGAAATATTATTTTAAAATTGAAGACCTATTATTATTATAGAATATATTATATTCTACTTTTTCATTTTAATTTTTAAATTAATTATAACTTTTAATTTATGTGTTTAATTTAAAATTTTTAAAAATTATAACAAAAGAGTTAGAGATTGATTATACAGTAAAACTAATGTATCATAACAAGATTAATATTAATAATAAATAAATAATAATAATAAAAGTTTAATAGTATAATAAATTTAATTGATAAATAAAAAAAAAAAAACAACTAATAATTGAGAGAAGGATAGAGACACATGTATACAGACCGACCCACTCTCATTTCGATTGCCCACCTTGCAATTTTGGTCAAGCTTGTTTAATTTTGTGTCCCCATGAACTTTAACTGACTTCCATTTTCAAATCATTTATTTTAAAAACGATTTTTTTTTTTTTTCATTTCATGCATGCAACAAATTTGTCGGCAAACCATAACCTCTCTCTCTAGTAATTAAATTTAATATGCATTTCAAATAAATAATATTTACATAGTTTGTATGATGACTTCTTCTTATAAAATTATTTTTGTAATAAATAAGTATATGTATGTACAAGTAGATGTGAATGTATATTTATTTACATGAAGGAAGGAAGGAAGGAAGGAATGAATGTTAAATAGGGATGTAGGTATAGTTGTCAACAAAATAGGAAATAAATAAATGGACCCACAAAATAAATAAAGGCATATGCTATAAATTAAAGAGTGGTATGACATATAACCACCCACCACCGAAAACTAGATGACTTGGTCGGTATGATATGGTATGTGATTCAAATTTGAAATATTTTTTTTAAACAAGGGAAAAAAGAGAAGATAAATTTGACTGTTGAAATTTTCATAATAAAATTAGTAAATAAATGTGACGTGACATGAAATATTGTATAAATTGTAAATGAAAATACCTAATCTATGGCGTGCTCTTGCAAGAAATGTTATTTTGAATAACTACATGGTTTTTTAATCAATTTGGGTGATCACATACAATACTATATATTATATCTATATATATATAATTTACACAAGTCATTTGGTCGATTACTTGTGCTTGCACGTAACAAAATGTTGAATATTTTCATTTCCCTCCCTACCATATCTTATACAAATTTTTCAAAGTTTGAAGAAGAAGAAGAAGAAGAAGAAAGGACAAGAATCTGTTCAATTCAATCTGTAACCCATTTTCAAGAGAATCCATTGGGTACACTGCAAAGAATAATACAAGAGATAATGAATTGAAGAAAAAAAAAAAAAAAAAAGGTCACGTGCCTGCCCACCTGGCTTCCATCAACTTTGTCTCATTCTTATACTAAATATTACATTTGCTAATCAAATATTATTTCTTACTTTACTTATTAATAATGAACATAATAATATTGAATTCTTTATTGACATTTGGATCAAAATATTCTGTAAAACTAAGGGCAAGGCAACATCATTCTAAATCAAGTCCTTTTCACTGCCTTGTTTTTTATGTTTAATAATTTAATGATATTATTAATGTTATTTTCCCGAGAAAATCCAAGACAGAAACTTTCCTTGAGGGTGACAATGCTTATTACTAGACCTTGATTATCCATATCTACGAAGTAAAAGAAAAATATAGGAAATGCTTCAAGAAACAAAACAATTTTAAAGTTCTAAACTTTTACTAATTAATAGCCATGAAATTAAATAGCAGGAGAATCCCAGATTACTACTACTACACCAACTACTAATGGTCAAAGATTTCTGCATATATTTTCTATCTAAACTAAAATACTAAACCTTGATTTTTACATTGAAAAATGGCAACTTTCACTCTGGAACTGAAGGCATCAAAGCCATTCTCATCTCCATAACTTTCTTGTGAGAATTGGAATGAAGATAGCTAACAAAAGTTGGACTCTTTGCTGGCCTGTATTCTGGCAGTAATCTCCCTGACTTATACCTCACCCCACATGCATTGCAAAGTGTTTTTGGACCCAATGGTCCAGCCCTCCACTGTGGGGTTCTCTGTGCTAGACAATGAGTGCACCTCCTTGGCTGCTGCTGCCCAACCTCCCTTCTCTCCATCACATTCTTCTCCAGTTCCTCTATTTCTTCCTGATTATCTTCCTTTGTTTCCTGACTTTCTTCATCGTTTCCTTTCATTTTGTTGTTGGTGCTGCTGGTGGTGTTGGTGTTGCGGGTGTTGTCTTCATTTTTGGGCAAAATGAGTTCACTGTCAGCAAGCCAGTAGGCCTGTTGAAGCAAAGGAGGGTCAGAGCTGGTTAACTGAAAGAGTAGGCTTCCTGGGTTCATGTTATGAGTCCAACTGGTTAATGAATGATTTTCAGTATTAGTCCTGGTACTAGAGGCTCTTTTTCTCTTGCTTCTTGCCTTGCCTGGAACTACAAATTTTTCCAGGGAAGGTGGGGTCGTCTGTTGGGGTGTATTCTGCAAGGGTTTTGGGGATTTTGGTGCTGCCACTGTTGTTGTGCTTCCAGTTTCAACATTTTTGTTTGGTACTTCAGCTGCTGGGAGGCAAATTCCCGTGCTGGATAAACAGTCCTCTACAAATATGGAAAGCCATTCCAAGCTAACATCAACTTCCTGCAAATTTTAAGTCGCAGAAAACAAAGAATCAGTAAGAACCAAGCTAAACATTGGAGAAAAATTTCACCTTTCTATGAAATAAATAATCCAAATAGCATGCAGAATTTAGAAACAACACACAACATGACCAAAGCAAGGATTTTTTTCAGAAAACCCATGAGAGGGAAACAACCAAGCAAGAGAAAAAGAATGGAAAAGAAAAACTCAAACAAACAAGAGAACCCAGAATAAGAAAACTGGAACTCAGCTCAGCTAAACCCTCTGAAAAGAGCAAGAGATAGAACTAACAGTGTTATGAGTAGGGAAAAGGTCATCAAGAGGATTAGAGGTTAAAGCACCAAGCTTGGAGCAAGGAGGAGTAGGAAGAACTTGCTCCTGCTGGTACTGATCACCGGGAACAGACACATTCCGGCAGAAATCCATGGCTAGGAGGAGAGAAAAAGAAGGAATACAGCAGAGAAATGCTCTAAAGTCTTAGCTATTGGCTAAGGTATATGCCTTGAGTCGTTGTGGCCCTTTAAGGCCTCGTTTTCTGTCGGCAGATAAAGCTAAAGGAAACAATCAAAGCAAAAACAAATAATCAAAACCCAGTCACGGAAGGAAAAATTACAGCCCCCTCTTTTTTTTTTTTTTTTTTTTAATTTTTATTTTCTTCCTTCCTTTGCCTTCCTTTCTTGGTTTTATATATATATATAACATACGAGTACTTTCGCGTAACCCTGCTAAAGTGAGATAAAATTATATAAAAATACAATATTTTTCAAAACTAATAGAAAATATTTTAAGTAATAATACTATTATATTTAATAATTAAATGACTAATTAAAATAATAAAATAATATTATATGTATAAGTTTTTTATATCAATAATATTTTTTAAGTAATAATATAATTTTTTATATCAATATACAATTTTTTTCAAAATTAAAAGAAAATATTTTAAGTAATAATACTATTATATTTAATAATTAATTGACTAATTAAAATAATAAAATAATATTATATGTATAAGTTTTTTATATCAATAATATTTTTTATATACCTCTCTTGAGATTTAGAAAATTAACAAAAAATACTTTTAAAAGTCGTTTCAATTTTTGACGTTAAATTTAATATAATTTGATAAATATATCTAAATTATATATTAATTTATTACAAATATCCAATTTGTTGCATAAAATTGAAAAAAAATAGTCAATTTTCTCCCTCTCATGGCAAGTAAAAATTGTTTCATTTAAACATATATATTCTAACAGTACATAATAATACTCAAATAAATTAAACATAAATATCAAATTTTATAATAATACTCATATAAATAGAACATAAACATGAAGTGATAATAATATTTATATAAATTAGACGTAAACATCTATATAATGCTATAAAAGAATTTATATAAAATTTAAAATTGTGTTAAGTAAATAGTAGTGTTTAAAATTAATAAAAACATATATTTCAACTCTAATTTTTCTATCTTTTTTTTTTTAAATAAACATATTTCTCTTATTATAATAATGATATTAAATAGGTATTATAAGATCACTCATTAAATTTTGAAAAATATTACAATTTTTTTTAGTAACTCTAATTTTTTATATTAAATTTTAAATTATAGGAGGTATAATTTAATGATTTAGAAATATTGAATAATATTGAAATATATGTTTGAATTTAAAATATTATATTTTTAATTTATAATTATTAATATAAAATAAAATTATTAAATATATATAAATATATAAATAAATATGTGATATATTGATAAATTAAATATTAAATATTAAATATTTATTGATTGATAAATTAAATATTTTACATGTAATGTTTTTAAAAATTGAATAAAAATTATAATAATTATTAATATAAAACTAAGAAAAATTATTATAATATATAATGTTTCTTAAATAATTCTCAAATATACAAAAATTATAATATTTTTAAATTTATTGGATATGTACAATAAACTAACACATAATTTATATATATATATATATCAAATTAAATTAAATTAAATTAAATTAAATTAAAT